>NC_061162.1:4727607-4756161 GCF_022113875.1 Hydra vulgaris
TTTTATAAACTTGAGAAAGTAAAAAATGGCTACGGGCGCTCAGCAACTGAAAAAATGTTATTAAAAAACCACTTTTTTGTATATTCTAGGTCATAATATACGTTTTTTATTGTTTATTGAGTTAAGTAAGTTTATGCAGAGATTAATTACGTAAATTATTATTTCTAACAAAATAAGAAAAGTTTCATTATGAACAAAATATAAACACAAAAAAATGACTTTAATTTTAAAAATAAAAAAAGTATTTTAAAAATTGTAATTTATTTACAATTTTTAAAATACTTTTGCTCATTATTTGAACTTTTATGCTAAATTTGCAATAAATTAACAATCTTTTCTTAATTTAAAAACACTAATATTGTAATAAATATATGAAACCTAATCATTTTATAACTGAATAAATAAATAAAATTTACACTAGCAACTATTTGTTTGTTTTTTCTTTAACATTGTCTACTTTCTCTGTTGGTTTTTACTAAAATCTGTATGAAAGTAATGAATGAAATTAATGCATGAAATATAAATATATGAAATATGAATAAGAAATATAAATATATGAAATATGAATATGAAATATAATTATATGAAATATGAATATGAAATATGAATATGAAATATGAATATGAAATATGAAATATGAATATGAAATATGAATATGAAATATGAATATAAAATATAAATATATGAAATATGAATATGAAATATAAATATATGAAATATGAATATGAAATATGAAATATGAATAAGAAATATAAATATATGAAATATGAATAAGAAATATAAATATATGAAATATGAATATGAAATATAAATATATGAAATATGAATATGAAATATAAATATATGAAATATGAATATGAAATATAAATATATGAAATATGAATATGAAATATAAATATATGAAATATGAATATGAAATATAAATATATGAAATATGAATATGAAATATGAATATGAAATATGAATATGAATATGAAATATGAACAAGAAATATGAATATGAAATATGAATATGAAATATGAACATGAAATATGAATATGAAATATGAATATGAAATATGAAATATGAATGTATGATAAATAATGAAATCTGAAATCTGAAATATGGAATATGAAATATGAAAGTAATGTATGAAATTATTTTATGCAGCATCTTGTTGCAAAGAAAAAAAGAGTATCTCAATATAAAAAATATACAACCACCATAAAACATAATTTAGTATAACGTGTTTAAAGTTTTTATTAACTTTATAATATGAATAACTTCAATTTGCTTTAAATAAAGTACTTTTGCATTTTATAATTTGGAATTAAATTTTCAAGTTACTAAAACTAAACTAAAAAAAAAGAAGGTGATTTTAAAGTTATATTCAGTTTTTATACAAATTTAGTTAGCCGGGAATTTGACACAATTCAGTTGGGTAAATTTTAGTTTTGAGGAACTGTTTTTTTTTTTTTTTTTCAGAAGCTAGTCTAATACTTTTTAAGGATCCATTTTATTTGTAGAATCTCCTGTGTATACAAGCAGTAAACAAAAAAATTAAATTTGAAATTAAATTAAAATTCCTTTCCTCAGTCTTTTAATAATCTGTATTATGGAAAATTGAATATATAATTGCATAAAGACTAAAAACAATTTCTATAAAAAAAATATTGGGAAACACATGACCTTGTATATACATAATATATACATATATATATCACGGATATATGTATATATATGATGTATTATATATATATATGTATATATATATAATACATCATATATATACATATATATATCACGGAGGTTATATAAGAATAAAGCGGAAAGTTATCATACGCAAGCGCAGTAGGATTTTATAAACTTATATTAATATTATAAAATTATATATATATATATATATATATGTATATATATATATATATATATATATATATATATATATATATATATATATATATACATATATATATATATATATATACATATATATATATATATATATATATATATATATATATATATATATATATATATATATATATATATATATATATATATATCACGGACGTTATATTAGAATAAAGCGGAAAGTTATCATACGCAAGTATATAAAAATTTATGTATATAAAAAAAAAGAATTGTTTTCTATGCATTTTATTTTACTTTGAAACCTGTAATAGACAAAAAAAAAATAGTTCTAGTAGTACGTTTTCCATAAAATTATCAAACCATTAAGGTATTATTATGTATTAAGTTAACCACATTTTAAACAAAAAGGCAATGAATGGCCATGTTGGTTTCTATGATCTTTATAATGAGATATAATTTAACAAAAAGCGCAGTAGGATTTTATAAACTTGAAAAAGTAAAAAATGGTTACGGGCCCTCAGTTATTAAAAAACCACTTTTTTTGTATATTTTAGGTCATAATATACGTTTTTTATTGTTCATATACATTTTATGCCCTCATATATGTGTGTGTGTGCATAATAGATACATATATGTATATATACATATATAAGTATGTATTATGTATATACAAAGCCCATAATTTAAATATGTCATATATATATATATATATATATATATATATATATATATATATATATATATATATATATATATATATATATATATATATATATATATATATGCCCATATATATGTGTGTGTGTGCATAATAGATACATATATGTATAACAACATATATAAGTATATATATATATATATATATATATATATATATATATATATATATATATATATATATATATATATATATATATATATATATATATATATATATATATATATATATATATATATATATATATATATTATATATATATATATATATATATATGTTTGTTACTTCTAACAATTTGTGCAATAGAAACAAAGCATTGGCCTAATGTGTTAAATTAAAAAACTAGACTCATTAAAGAGCTCTCGGAGACAAATTTGATGTTTCCAAGAACACAGGATTCTTACCAATTTAATACAGATATGATGGATGTACCTTTAACTAAAAGAAATTTTGGTTATGCAGCATTAAGGTATTTTTTGTTTGTTTTGAGCTTTATGAAAATTTAACTTTATTTAATGTTGTTTAACTAATTATTAACACATTTTACAACAGATTTATATACTTGATAATGTGTATGAAATTGAATTATTTATTAAACATACAAATAACCTATAAAAGTGATTTAGTTTTTTAATAAGAAATTATGGTAAATACTAAAATATAATATTGGTAAAAAAAAAATTATTATACATTAAAAATTTTTTTTTGTCATTAATATTACATTTCAGCATGTAATACTTATATTATATTTTAATATATTTTACTATTTATCTCAGATCTACTGAAAATGGAAAATTGCCTTTACGGCAAAAAATTTTCAAATGACAGTAAGCATACTTCAAAAATTCTAAGATTACTGATGTGAATTTAGTTATTTGAAAACATAATTTTTTACAAAAGGTATGATTATTTTTGGAGTTATTTTAATCAACACAAATCTGAATATTCTCAGCTTTCTAATTTCTTTTTATCGCTGTTTCGTTTAAATGCTTTGACAGTTTTTCAACAATTATTCAGAAAATGATTTTTAAATTTCTTTTAAAAGAAACGTATTCAAACTGCTTTGATAAAACATTTTCATCTTTCACTTTCCTAACAGCATCATTTAGTTTTATAAAGCAATTTATTGAATCTGTTCTGGTATATTTTAATACCCTTATAAAGTCTCGTATACAAAAGTTAAATTATCCCATAAATATTTTGTGGTAAAAAACAACCAGCTGTTATTATGAGCAATGCGAGTTTACTTAGTATCAAAAAATTTAAAAGTTTCTAAATCTAGTTTTCACACATAAAACAGTTCAACTGAAATAATTATCTCCAAAGACGCCAACATTAGTGATAAAAACATTTATGAATCTAATGTTCCACTAAAGGAATACAAAGGTGTTTGTTAGTTTATTAAATACAAATCAGTTAACATCTTATTCAAATTATGATTTTTTTTTATACAATCTACATGATGAAAAATTAAAATTAGGAACAAATGATAATGAACTGTTATCTCTAATTAATTATGTCTGGGTTTCGGATAAATGCTTCTAATTCTCTTTAACAGGTAAAAGCAGGAAAAGACATTTTTTGCTACAATGGGTAAATAATTTTTCTTGGCTGTGTAATTTTACAAATGAAAATGGTTCATGTCACATTTTTGGTACAAATTTACCTAACAAATATGCATTTTGTAAATTGTTTAAAGAATCATTCAATACGTGGCTAATACTATTGACGAATTACGCATGCATTGTTATAATATACTTTTATTTAATATCAAGGAGAAATTAGAGAATCTTCAAAAATTACAGGGCTGGATAATTTTATTGAGCTTTTAAACTTTATAGTTGATGCAGGTAATTGAATTCTAAAGAAGAATTTTCTTTCTGTCTCAAAAAATTCCACATATGTTTTAAAGACCATTCAAAATGAGTTAATTGAGTGTGCGTTAACACAATTAAAAAGGCGTATTATGCCGTCACAGACTAACAAAAACCACAGATTGAAGCTTAAATAAGCGATTTCCACTTACATCTCAATGAGAATTTAAACTAATTAAATACGTGCTAATTATAACTAATTTTTATAATATATATGATCTCATTGTCTAACTTTAAAAAAAAGAATTGTTTTCTATGCATTTTATTTTACTTTGAAACCTGTAATAGACAAAAAAAAAAATAGTTCTAGTAGTACGTTTTCCATAAAATTATCAAACCATTAAGGTATTATTATGTATTAAGTTAACCACATTTTAAACAAAAAGGCAATGAATGGCCATGTTGGTTTCTATGATCTTTATAATGAGATATAATTTAACAAAAAGCTAATAAAAAGCTAAAATAATAAGAATTGTATTGTTTTTTAAATACTATTTTCTTGATTTCAGAAATATTATTTTTGTACTAAGAAGGAACGCTTAGGATATTATTTTCAACACATTCCAGCTCGTACATATACACATTAATAGAATCTGAAGAAAAGTCTCATGTCTTTTGAAATTCAACCTAAAACCTATAGAATCAAGCATTGTATGCTACATACTACTTTTTAGGCCAAAAAGCCTGAGTATAAAAAAGAAAAATGATGATAGCAAAATAAAAAAGATAATAATAAACAAATTAAATTTATGGGTTTCAGTTGTTTTATAAAATTTATGAAAAGAAAAACTAACAATTTCAGATGTTGATGTCTCCAGGTCTCCATTTTTTATTCTTTGCGAGTCATTATTTGTCGAAGTACCACCATGAGAATGAGAATGACCAGCCCCAAATGCTTGCATTATTATTTCGAACGCAAAGAATATATAAATTCCAAATAATATTAAACAACACTTCCATAAATAGCTTTCTGCAGAGAACTTTCCATTGCCATCATGCAAATCTAACATCTAAAACATAAATTTGTTAAAACTGTTAAAATTTACAAATAAATCAAATGAGCACACACACACAGATATATATATATATATATATATATATATATATATATATATATATATATATATATATATATATATATATATGTATATATATATATATATATACATATATATTTTCTTTTATATATATGTATTATATATATATATATATATATATATATATATATATATATATATATATATATACATACATATATATAAAAGAAGTAACAAAAATTATGCTACTTTTGTTTTGAATTGGATCATTCAAAATCACATTAATTCTAGATATTATCGTCACATTAATTCTAGATATTATCATCACATTAATTCTAGATATTATCATGTGTAATTAAGACTTGCATTTCTTTGGACTTATTTTGTGCATCCTGAGCTTCCTCAGACTTCAATAGGAAGATCGAATTGCTCAGCAATTAAAACTCATGCACCAGAATCTTGTAAAGTGTAGGTAGCATAATGTACAGTTATAAAGTTTTATAGCATTTTGCTTTTAAAGCAACCAAATTCAGGTGGAAACCACAATTTTGTACCCCCCTCCATCACCTCCCTACACTTTTTAAAAAAGTTTTAGGGACGGGAGGGGGTGAAAAATTTTACAAAATACAAAACGATTTTAAACATAATCATGCCTGCAAGTCTCTGAGCTTCTTTGAGTTAATTAATAAGTACTTTTCAGCCTGTTTAATGTTTTTTTTTCACCCCAGTAGTTCCGTGTAAAATTGTATAAACTAACATCGCTATCCTAAACATGATACTACATGATGTAGTTTTAAAAATCTATTCTTCCGATATATAACACATGCAAAATATTATATATATAATATATGATAAATAATAATATATTATACATGCAAAAACATTATTTTATAAATACAATTTTGTTACAGCTAGCAACGTAAGCGTGGTCGAGTGGATTCTGTTTCCATCTAGTAAACCAGTTCAGGTTCGCTTCTCGGTATCAAGATTATTATTTTTTTTAGTTAGTGCACAAAGTTTGCTTTTTTGTTGCTGCACACTTTTGTGCACCAACTAAACAAAGTTCTGCACATTAGCCATATAAATTCAAAGCGCAGAATGTGCACTGCACATACAGCCGTAACAGTCCGTTAACAGACTGTAACTACTCCGTTAACAGAGTGTACACATCGAAGTACTCCGTTAACAGAACGTACACATTTAAGCGTAGTTGATTTTACAATCAACATGTAGATACATCAACTGAAGGTTTTGATTTGGTCAGATATTCTTTTAATTAAAAGAGTCTTCTTTAAAAAAAAAAAAATGTTGCGTCACAAAATCGAAGCCCCCTCCTACCCTTGTAACAAATCGTCACAAAATCAATAGTCTCACTTTTCAAACCCTTATTCCAACGTTGAGTATCCTTTACATCCGAAAACCGGGATTTTTAGGGAATATGCAAATTGGGAAATATAGGATAGGAGCATCGCAGTGTACATACATCGACTGATTTAGATAATGTTCATTTTTTATCGTTTTTAGTATATTTTGTAATTTCAATTTTTTGTTCATTTTTTTTATAGTACGGTTTATTTCACCTTTATAGTAAGTGTATTTCTATATTTCCTTTTGTTTTTATTATATTTTATTTTTATAATTATACTATAATACACTATAATATCTAATAATACATTATCTCCTTTACTTTGGTTTTTTGAT
Source organism: Hydra vulgaris (assembly GCF_022113875.1). NCBI lineage: Eukaryota > Metazoa > Cnidaria > Hydrozoa > Anthoathecata > Hydridae > Hydra > Hydra vulgaris. The sequence continues at coordinate 4,734,792 of NC_061162.1, forward strand.
TATTTTTTAAATTTTATTTAGGTGCCCCAAGAGATCCTTACGGTCTTATGACAGAGCACCTCAGATGTGCAATTAATCGGGAGTTCACGCCTCCTTCCAAACCGATGTTGCAAAACTTTGCCTAGAGGTGGAGTTTGAACCACGGATCCTTTATTTCTGAGGCAAGTGCGCTTCCACTGCTCTACGGCTGCTCGTGTCTATATTCAAAATACTCAAATAGTACTTTGTTCTACACTACAGTTTGACAAACTTATTTTTAATCGAAACAAAAATAAAGCTTGCCACTGTACAACAACTCTTTTTTTTATATCAGTGTAATGAGTGTAGCAAAATTGGAATTTAAATTAAATCCACGCTACATTCTATCATTGAAAACTTTATCAACTGGTTTAAAAGCCATCTAGTGATTACTTATTATATTTGGAACAATAAATAAGAATCATGCCCAATCAAACATGTCAAAGTTGTTTCTCAAAAAAAAATTTTAAAGGTTGGCTTGTTAAAATGAAAGTTTTCTGGAATTGGAGTCAAAGGCAATTGGTCCGTCATTTCTTTCTTTAGTGCATGCGTCATCAAAGCATTTTTCTTAACAAGGCAAACTTGACAACTTCTTCTCACAAGTACCAAAATATTATTATGGAGCTTGTTAACAACAACGTCAGCAATATCTTTCTGAGCACTTCTAAAATCATGTTATGAATAAACTGGAAATTCTTTATCGGTGCATCTGCTTCCCATAATATTTTCATCCATGCAGAGGTGTAAAAATGAGCCATCATACATTCATGTGCATACGTTTAGTAACCATGTCATTATCATACCTTAATAGTTAAAAAAGCATTTTCCTACCATAAATGTTGCCATCTAACGTGACTAATTTGAGAAAGTGAGCATCACTTGAGAAAATTTCACCTATATTATCAGAGAGTTTTTTGGAGATTCATCTCTTACAAAAGTTGCTGTAATATTGTAAGATAACATTTCTATGATTTATGTGACAACTTTGTGTTTTATTATTAACAACAATTTGTTTTCAGTTTTCAGTACTTGTATTGATTGATGTTTGACAATACATCCTTAACTTTGCAAAGAGCTTATTTTCATTTTTTGTTTGTTTTCCGGGCCTGAAATGTCACCAAAAAATAATTTCTAGTTTGCACCAATAACAAGTTCTAAAATGCAATAATGACAAGCTAGTTAGAGCAATTTTCTTTCTAGATATGTTTCCATTAATTTAGCAGATCCTTTGTATCTACCGCAAATGCTGACTTTTGTATTAAATATTAGAACTACAAACTTGTCTGACAAATCCTAAATTGCTCCTTGCAAATTAGCTAAATAAGGAACATCTAATAGTTTCTCTTTGTTGTATTCCAAAAAAAAAACTTATAAATCATTTATATGTTTTTCCCAATAAATCCTTTAAAAACTTACCATCATAATGCAAAGCCTCATATTGGAGAGGATTCTGTTTCACTATTTCCATGAAACTTTGTTCTATCATTTGATAATTAAACATTCTTGTTCACAGATTTGTAGAGTTTAATATGTCTAAATCATCAAGATTACCTCCAGCAGCATTTAATAATGTCCATATAAACATTGTTGTTTGGTTATGCGATCACATTGAATTATTTTTTTTTATGCAGCCCAAGAGTTATATATTTGAATAGATTTATCTCTGTTGCTTCTTGTTGTAGATTTATTTAAAAATTAGGATCAATATCAGCTCAGTGAAAATTACAACTTGCACTGTTTTATATCCGTTCTTGCTTCATAATTTCTGTTCATGCTTCACAAAAAAGCCCTCAAATTTTGACTCCCCCTGCCCCAAACGTGAGAACAATAAGTTGATGAAATATTTTTTGTATTATTTTTTAATTGACCTTATACTCATCGAAAAATTTTAAGTTTCATAGGATCAAGGCCGGCGCGATAGGGGGGTGTGACACCCCCCCCCCCCCCCATTAATGAATTTTAGTCGGCAAACTGGGCCCTTAGTCGGCAAATTGGACTATTTTAGACTAGTTAGTAGGAAAATGTCGACCCTTTCGATATAGGTTAGATAGTCGGCAAATGTCGTCATGACAGTCGGCAAATTTTGGAAACCGAGGACCTTTTATTTTTTTTTTTTTAAGTCGGCAAAAGTTGTAATGGTACTCCCCCACGTGACACCTACTCGCGCCGGCCCTGCATAGGATTATTTCTCAGCGTTCAAAAATTACGACAATATAAAATTTGTAGCCCACTCAAATTGAGGAGGGTTTAAACTTTATATGGCCATTATTTTTAAACGTTGAATATTTTACTACGAAATTTAAAATTTAACGATGAATATAATTCTAGTCGAAAATGATAAAAAAATATTTCATCAACTTGTTGCTTTCACGTTTGGGGCAGGGGGGGTCAAACTTTTGGGGCTTTTTTGATCCCAAGCTCCAATCATTGCAATTTTTCGCAAAACACCCTCATTTGACATAAGTATTAACATATAAATGTTTAGAGTTTGCTCCATGTCTGGAAGTTAGCTATCTCATAGACCAAAAATTGCTGACTCCGCCCCTGCAATCAGGTTAGAGAGAGTGTGAACAGTGTGGAGATTGTATATTTTCTATATATTTTTTTAAATTCTAAACTGACATAAAGAGTAGTTTAAATAAAAGAAGAATTTAATTTAGCATTAAATTTTAAATTTTATCATTTTTTTACATTTTACCATTTTTTTACATTTTAACCTTAACATACTTCTCTAGAGCAGGAAGAATTTTTCAAACTTTAACGGATTGTGTTCCATTTTTAATTTGTAATAAAGTATTTTTAATAATGTTTAAATTTTGTTTAAAGTATTTGAAGTTTAGTCTTTTTTTTTTCAATCTAAGATGCTTAAATGGGTTTCTCCTTAATTTTACCTTTTACCCTATTTGTGACCTTTTTTTTTAGCATAATTCCAACTTTTTTAGTATAATTCCAACTTTCCATTTCTACTTTTTTAGAAAAAAATACTCTTGAATAAAAAAACATTTTTGTAATGAAAATCAAAAATGCCTAAATGAGCTGAGACACCCCATTCTCCTAAAATTTACTTTCCTACCCCATTATTGAATTGTAGCTGTTTATTCAAATTTTAAAGTTTATTCTATTGTCAGAAAACAAATACTCTTGAATCAAATGGGTTTTATTTGAGCAACACCTGTGTAAGAAATGCTTCTAGAAACAAATCAAAACTTTTTTTAGAAATGGTTCTTTGATTATTTTGGTTCCAAAAAAAAAGAAAACCAAACTATAGGAAAAATGGGACGTATGTTCAGAGGCTTTAAAAGACGCTAAGATCGTTTATTGAAAATCTGTAAAAAATTATTTTATACATAGTATTGATAGCATAATGGAATAGTGTAATGGGAAAAACGTCACTGTAAGAGATTTTGCGAGTTCATACTATATCCTAAAACTAATATATATATATATATATATATATATATATATATATATATATATATATATATATATATATATATATATATATATATATATATATATATATATATATATATATATAATTAAATAGAAACACTTATCTAATTTTTAGTGCTTTTCAACAGCATGTTAACCCATCAGTAGGTTCATCAGGAAGAGGCGCAGACTGAATTTTTTGTTGTTCAAGTTAAGTAACTTCCAGACATAGAGCAAACTCCAAATATTTATATTTTTATACTTACGTCAAATAATAAGGCTTTGCAAAAAAATGCGATGATTGGAGGCTGGGAACAAAAAAGCCCCAAAATTTTCGCCCTTACCCCACACGTGAGAGCAACAAGTTGATAAAATATTTTTTGTACTATTCTTAACTAGACATATATTCATCAATAAATTTTAAGTTTCATAGTAAAAACCCTATACCCCTAGCCCTTGCACATTTTTGTTTTATAATACATTTTATTGGAATAAAATTGTATTTTATTGTAATATTATTACTTTTTTGTTAAGTTGCTTAAAAGGGAAAGATGATAAACATTTCAAATTTATGATAGAAGAAAACCTATCCATGGCAGCAAAACCACAAGCTGTTTCTCGAAATCCAACGATAGTACGAGCGTTCACATTAAATCCTTGACGGCCTTTGGTGACAGCTTTACTTAAGTCAGCTTTACTTAAGTCTTCATCCAACCACAAATGGAACAAGATATCATAATACAATGTAAAAAACCTTTTCTTTTTTCTTTGATATCAGTAACATTGACATCTCCTGCACAATCAGGACAAGCATATACTTGCTAAGACATTCTTGGAGTCAGAGATCACGTGACAAATTAGATTTTTATAGCTAGCATTATGGATTAGGGAAAACAAACTGTTAAAGCAGCGTAAAAACAATAAAATTAATATTGTTTAGCTATTTTGCAAATTTAAACTCATTCAAGTTAATTTAAAAATGTCAACTCATTCAAAAGTATTTATTTTAAATAAGTTTCATGATTTTCTGTTTTATTTATAAGTTACATGGTACCCTGTAAAAAAATCGTTAATTTTATTTTTTAAGTTATGAAAAAATATTTAAAGCGTAATTTCAAACAAAATTAAACAAATAAACTACTTTTAACTCAAAACAAAAAATAAAAATTAAAAATACAAAAAGAAAACATCCTATAAACTGTTTGTATTTTTTGTTCTATTTAAAATTCATGTAATTTCCGTAAACTGATAAAAAATTTTATAAGCTGATTAAGATAAAAAAATTTTAAGACATAAAGGTGTAGACATAAAAGATATAAAAATGCAGCAAATAAAATAAAACATTAATTTTAATTAAAAATTGTTTTTTAAAAGACAACTTTTTTTAAGTATCCAGTTATAGCAAATTATTTGTTCACGTCTTTTTATGGTTTAAAATACGCATCTACAAATGAAACACTAATGATAAATTAAGAATGAATTCCGTGAAAAGGGCAAAGTTGATTAGCTATTTGATAGAATCTTCTTGTTTTTTCCTTACTAGCCTATATGTAACTATTCCAAAAATATAACCATAAGGATTTACTTAAAAATCTTATAATTTTCCAACAAGTTTTAGGTAGCGAATTTGCAGTAGACCTTTATAGTTTCATTGTTGGTAGGAGTTTTGCTCAACAGTTACTAAATGAACGATAAGCGGCAATCGCTATAAGTTGTCAGCCAATAAATTTCCAACATGTGATTTTTTGAGTAGTATTACTTTTGGCTATATGTTGTAATATGTTTCTTGTACTAACTGTAACATTTTGCTCTTGCTAATGAAATTCTATAAAGATTTCAAAACGTGTTAGTGTAAGAAACTTTGTCTTGAAAACAGGTGTTAATGTTTTATAAATATCAGTTCTGACTTGCATTTTTATAAGAAACTTTAGATTAAAATACATAATAACAACTTCCAAATAGCTAACTGCTTACTCTTACTGATGTTACATATATAATCAAGCATTTAAAAAGTCGGTTTTATTTTAATTTTATCAAAATCAACAATATTTAATCATTTAAGGCTAACTTGTAACAATAATTTTTTCATCTTCATTTAAATTATCCATCATTACTAACAAATTTTAACTCTTAGTATTTTTCAAGATTTTTTTTTCATCATAAATGGAGCACATATGTTTTTGTCTCCAAACACTTAAGCCATTGAATTATTTTCAGGGAATTAAAAAAATATAAAAAAGAGTGTAAAAGTTAAAGTAAAAAACAAAAAGCAATATTTCAAAAGAATATTTACAATAATCTAAAAAAATAGAATAATCAAGGAATTGCTAATTTTATAAAATTTAACTTAAAATCCTTGAATTTAAATGATTTTAATATAATTATAACTTTAATTTAGTAAAGCAAATAAAAGATTATTAAACACAGTATATCATAACAATGTATTATGATATACTGTTATATGACTGTTACATATTGTTGTTATTACTAACAGCAATAAATAAATAGTTCGTATATTGTTGTTATTACTAACAGCAATATATAATAGTTCGTATATTGTTGTTATTACTAACAGCAATAAATAAATAGTTCGTATATTGTTGTTATTACTAACAGCAATATATAATAGTTCGTATATTGTTGTTATTACTAACAGCAATATATAATAGTTCGTATATTGTTGTTATTACTAACAGCAATATATAATAGTTCGTATATTGTTGTTATTACTAACAGCAATATATAATAGTTCGTTTATTGTTGTTATTACTAACAGCAATATATAATAGTTCGTATATTGTTGTTATTACTAACAACAATATATAATAGTTCGTATATTGTTGTTATTACTAACAACAATATATAATAGTTCGTATATTGTTGTTATTACTAACAGCAATATATAATAGTTCGTATATTGTTGTTATTACTAAGAGCAAAATATAATAGTTCGTATATTGTTGTTATTACTAACAGCAATATATAATTGTTCGTATATTGTTGTTATTACTAACAGCAATATATAATAGTTCGTATATTGTTGTTATTACTAACAGCAATATATAATAGTTCGTATATTGTTGTTATTACTAACAGCAATATATAATAGTTCGTATATTGTTGTTATTACTAACAGCAATATATAATAGTTCGTATATTGTTGTTATTACTAACAACAATATATAATAGTTCGTATATTGTTGTTATTACTAACAGCAATATATAATAGTTCGTATATTGTTGTTATTACTAACAGCAATATATAATAGTTCGTATATTGTTGTTATTACTAACAACAATATATAATAGTTCGTATATTGTTGTTATTACTAACAGCAATATATAATAGTTCGTATATTGTTGTTATTACTAACAGCAATATATAATAGTTCGTATATTGTTGTTATTACTAATAGCAATATATAATTGTTCGTATATTGTTGTTATTACTAACAGCAATATATAATAGTTCGTATATTGTTGTTATTACTAACAGCAATATATAATAGTTCGTATATTGTTGTTATTACTAACAGCAATATATAATAGTTCGTATATTGTTGTTATTACTAACAGCAATATATAATAGTTCGTATATTGTTGTTATTACTAACAGCAATATATAATTGTTCGTATATTGTTGTTATTACTAACAGCAATATATAATTGTTCGTATATTGTTGTTATTACTAACAGCAATATATAATAGTTCGTATATTGTTGTTATTACTAACAGCAATATATAATAGTTCGTATATTGTTGTTATTACTAACAGCAATATATAATAGTTCGTATATTGTTGTTATTACTAACAGCAATATATAATAGTTCGTATATTGTTGTTATTACTAACAGCAATATATAATAGTTCGTATATTGTTGTTATTACTAAGAGCAAAATATAATAGTTCGTATATTGTTGTTATTACTAACAGCAATATATAATTGTTCGTATATTGTTGTTATTACTAACAGCAATATATAATAGTTCGTATATTGTTGTTATTACTAACAGCAATATATAATAGTTCGTATATTGTTGTTATTACTAACAGCAATATATAATAGTTCGTATATTGTTGTTATTACTAACAGCAATATATAATAGTTCGTATATTGTTGTTATTACTAACAACAATATATAATAGTTCGTATATTGTTGTTATTACTAACAGCAATATATAATAGTTCGTATATTGTTGTTATTACTAACAGCAATATATAATAGTTCGTATATTGTTGTTATTACTAACAACAATATATAATAGTTCGTATATTGTTGTTATTACTAACAGCAATATATAATAGTTCGTATATTGTTGTTATTACTAACAGCAATATATAATAGTTCGTATATTGTTGTTATTACTAACAGCAATATATAATTGTTCGTATATTGTTGTTATTACTAACAGCAATATATAATAGTTCGTATATTGTTGTTATTACTAACAGCAATATATAATAGTTCGTATATTGTTGTTATTACTAACAGCAATATATAATAGTTCGTATATTGTTGTTATTACTAACAGCAATATATAATAGTTCGTATATTGTTGTTATTACTAACAGCAATATATAATTGTTCGTATATTGTTGTTATTACTAACAGCAATATATAATTGTTCGTATATTGTTGTTATTACTAACAGCAATATATAATAGTTCGTATATTGTTGTTATTACTAACAGCAATATATAATAGTTCGTATATTGTTGTTATTACTAACAGCAATATATAATAGTTCGTATATTGTTGTTATTACTAACAGCAATATATAATAGTTCGTATATTGTTGTTATTACTAACAACAATATATAATAGTTCGTATATTGTTGTTATTACTAACAGCAATATATAATAGTTCGTATATTGTTGTTATTACTAACAGCAATATATAATAGTTCGTATATTGCTGTTATTACTAACAGCAATATATAATAGTTCGTATATTGTTGTTATTACTAACAACAATATATAATAATTCGTATATTGTTGTTATTACTAACAGCAATATATAATAGTTCGTATATTGTTGTTATTACTAACAGCAATATATAATTGTTCGTATATTGTTGTTATTACTAACAGCAATATATAATAGTTCGTATATTGTTGTTATTACTAACAACAATATATAATAGTTCGTATATTGTTGTTATTACTAACAGCAATATATAATAGTTCGTATATTGTTGTTATTACTAACAGCAATATATAATTGTTCGTATATTGTTGTTATTACTAACAACAATATATAATAGTTCGTATATTGTTGTTATTACTAACAGCAATATATAATAGTTCGTATATTGTTGTTATTACTAACAACAATATATAATAGTTCGTATATTTTTTTTATATAACTTTCATGCAGATTTTATCTGTTGTTTTCTTTATTTTTTTATTTTAATGACCAAAAACTATAAAGTATGTGTAGTGAAAAAATAACACTCAATTATCATTAAACTATGTTGTATAATTGTGGAGTGTATTAGAGTATAAATGTCTAGTGTGTAGAGAAAAAAATGTTAAATTTACAATTATTAAACTATGTTGTATGAACCTAACTTGTTTAGTATCTATTTTTGCCTTATTTTATATCTGTCAAGTCCCGTATATTTAAAAGATGATTTTTTTTTTTAAATTTGTTTTTGTCCATATTACTTTATTTACCTAATATCTTCATATTATTATTACTTTAAAAATCATTATTTCATTTTTTTTTTTTTTTTTTTTTTTTAATTATCTTCGCTTCCAACAAGGTTGCAAGCAACCACTAATTAGTGTTGGAAGTTACTGGAAGAGAAAAGATGAAGATTGCAGAGCAAGATAACGATTGACAGACGACTTAAAAAATTGCAAATTATATGAATCAGGAAAGCAAGATGAAGGAAGCGAATTCCAAAGAACTGATGTTCGAGGAAAAAAACTAGACGAATAAGAGTTTTTGGAGCACTTAGGAATAGTAACAGAAAAAGGATGAGACTTAATTGAATGACGAGTAACACGAGAATGAATTTTAGTAGATGGCACAAGAGACGCTAGCTCTTTAGAGCAGTGCCCATTATAGTATTTGTAGAAAAGAGAAAGAGAAGCAACATTACGACGATGTGACAGAGGTTGAAGGTTGGCTGCAAGAGCAGGTCCAACTATGTTTACAATGCGTTTTTGCACCTTGTCTAAAAGAGAAAGGGCATCATTAGAAGATCCGCCTCAGATATGGCAACAGTATTCCATACAAGGCCGGATTTGAGATTTACAGAGATAGAGAATAGAATCCAGAGTAAGAAAGTGACGAGCTCGATAAAGAGAAGCAACTTTAACAGATGCTAATTTTGCAATGGATTTGATATAAGGTTTCCAAGAAAGATCAGAAGTAAGAGTTAATCCTAGAAGATGAAGGCTAGGAGACTCATCGAGTACATTACCGTTCATAAATATAGGAAGGTCTAAATTATTGCGATAACGATTGAAAAAGAAAGAAAATTGAGTTTTATCTGAATTAAAGTTCACCAGCCACTGCGAGCCCCATGCTGTAGCAGAAGTGAAATCCTTTTCGAGCTCAGATGCCCCCTGCAAGCAATCAGAGGGAGTTGGCTTCTTATCGTGACAAGAATAAATGGTAGTATCATCAGCGAACAATGCCACCTTAAATGTGAGAAAATCTGGAAGATTGTTAATGTAAATTAAAAAGAGTATAGGGCCAAGGATTGAACCTTGGGGAACCCCTGAGGTTACAGAATAAGAAGAAGAGTGCTGTCGATCAAGGGCAACTTTTATACTACGATTGGAAAGAAAAGATTCAATAATCTTAAAGATACTTCCAGATACACCATAAGAAGAAAGCTTATGGAGGAGACCAGCATGCCAAACTTTATCAAACGCTTTAGAAATGTCAAGAGCAATGGCCTTAACCTCTCCACCTTTATCTAATGCGCGATAAAACCTATCGGTTATTACTGATAGCAAATCAGCCGTAGAACGAGAAGATCGAAATCCATACTGATGATCAGAAAGTAGGTTATGAGATTCGAGATGAGAGATTAAGTGTTTGTTAATTAAAGGTTCAAAAACCTTGCTTATGATAGGAAGAAGACTAATGGGACGGTAGTTAGATGAGTCAGATCGCTCTCCAGAATTTTTAAAAATAGGGATAACAGATGCTGCTTTCCAGCAGGCTGGAAAACAAGACTCTGATAAGCACTTGTTGAATAGTTTTGAAAAGATAGACGACAGCTCAGGAGAACACTTCTGCAAGACTATAACAGGTATGTTGTCCGGGCCGCAAGCTGTAGAAGAGTCCAAGCGGGAAATCACTTTAGATACAGAAGCTGGAGTGATACGAATGTCGAGCAATGGATCAACCTGTTTGACGGGTATATCAGGTAAAACGCAACTAGTGGCATCAAGAGATGATATTGATGAAAAGTTCTTGGCAAACAATTCAGCTTTGTCTTTAGGTGAGGTGAGAAAGTCTGAACCGTACAAAAGAATTGAGTGGAATTACAGACTGGCCCTTATTATTGATACTATTAAAGATTCTCCAGAAGTCACGAGAGCCTAATTTTTGTGATGAAATACGAGATTTCATGATCTGAGAATAGCGGGTTTTGGCGTTAGACAAAACCTTTTTACAATGGTTCCTAGCAGTAATAAAGAGACGCCTGTTTTCTGGAGAATTGTTTTGCTGATAGATATGGAAGTAATGGTTTCGATTGGCAATTGCAGCAGCACAATGTGAGGAAAACCATGGAGAAGAGTGAGGCTTGACCTGGAATCGTCGAGAGGGAATAAAGGATTCCATGCCAGCCTGAATCCACGAAGTTATGTAAGAAGCACATTTGTCAACAGGGAGACGAAAGATTTCTACCCAGGGACCATCACGAAGAAAGTCACGAAAAGAGTCCCAGTCAGCTTTAAGGTAGTTGTAAGATGTACAATGATAGGGGGATTCTAATGGTAAAGAAAAATGAGATAATAGTTTTAGAGAGACCAAACCATGATCAGACGCACCTAAGGGTGAGTGTGAAGAAACTGAACACTGACTAGGATCAGAAACAAGACATAAGTTGAGTAGAGAAGGTAAATGATTCGGGTTGTCTGGAAAGCGAGTTGGAAAGTTGACTGTTTGAGTTAGGGATTGAGAAAGACAAAAGTTGTGGGCCTTAATGCCTGCAGAGTCACTGACACTAGAGCCAAGCCATTCAGTGTGATGAACATTAAAGTCACCGACAACAACAATATTGGCTGATGGATAAAGAATGAAGGCTTGGTCAATATAATCAGAAATAACATCAAGAAGAGTGCAGTCTTGGGATGAGGGAGAGCGATATAGAACAACGAGAAAAGTGGTAGAGTGAAGTGGAGCTAAACGAAAGCACATAAAAGAGTAGTCTGTGGATTCACATAAAAGCACATAAAAGAGTAGTCTGTGGATTATAATAGTAATAATAATAATAATAATAATAATAATAATAATAATAATAACAATAATAACAATAATAATAATAATAATAATAATAATAACAATAATAATGATAATAATAGTAGTAATAATAATAGTAATAATAACAATAATAGTGATAATTCACCGAGTTAAGATTTTACATATTTTCATATGAAGATATTAGATGGAGTAATTAAACTACTCCAATTTTGTCAACATGCGCACAATTTATTACCTTTAACTATACTTTCCTTCTAATATCTTCATATGTATGTAAATACTTTACTCTGTAAATAATTAATATCTAAAATAAGAAAACACACAGCAACTTCGAGGATTATTTATGTATATATATATATATATATATATATATATGTTCCTGACTCGATAAAATTATTTGTTTTCGCTAATCCATAATGGTAGACTTATTTTTCAATATTTGTGACGTCGCTCCGACCCGAAGGATTGAAATGAGTAAAAAAAAAAATTTACTTTTATCAATCTCACATTACACAAAAGGCTTATTGCCTGCATCAAAAATAGAAGAAAGCTTTCTTGCAGAGCTAGATTGATTTTTCAAAGTATTATAAACATCATAAACACCAACAATCGGTTTGGAACTATGCCATTCCATATTCTTTTTTTATTACGAGAAAAATTTTGTTTGTAATATTTTCCTTTTTACTTGATATTTTTAGTGCCATTTATTGTAAGTATATACTATATATTTAATCTAAATAAAATAGAAAACAGTATCATGCATGATAAACAGTTTTTAAAACATTGTTTGAAATTTTTTTGCATTTTTCATATCTAAAGCTGATAAAAACAAGGTTTATACTTTCCAAGTATAGCTTTTAGATAAAGCAATATAAAGCAAAGTTGACAAAAATAATGAGAAACAAAAACTCTTAATGGTTTGAGAATAAATGGGCTAACAAAAAAATTCATGGTAACTAAGAACGTTGCTGTGAAACTTTAGAATAACCTTTATATGTTTATTGGTTAAGAAAAACATAAATATTTTATATACTTTTTAAATATATTTCTTTTTTAATTTTCCAAGCAAAAGTATATGTGCTAAAAAAAGTAATTCTAAGAAAAAATTTCAAAAATTTTCAATATTTTTTTAAAATTTTAATGATTTTTTAAAGCCCTACCACCTTAAATATAAAAAAAAAAAAAGTGGGTGGGCACGTGCCCCACTGCCCCCTTCCCCTCTGGTGTCGTCGGCTCTGTGATAAATAATGTTAGGAAAAATAATCTTTGCTTTCACAACAAAATTGTTAATAGAATAATAAACTTTTAATAAATAAAGTAAATAAATTAATTTAATTTTTTTTATTTGTTACTCTCTAATTTTTATTAAATAAGAAAATCATTTGTAGTTGCCAAGCCGCAAATCAAAATAATCATTTAAAAATTCAAAAATTTTGCGTATTTCAATTGGTTTATGCAAATATCGAGAAAAGAAAGAAATTTGTTATTATCAAACATTTTTAAAAATGTGAAAATGTTATATTAGATTTAATTATCTTATATAATTTTATATATATTATATTTAAAAAAAATCATTTCTTTATAGTAATAATAAAAAAGAAGCTAAATAATATTTAACTCTTTTTGAGATAATTAATATTATTGCAGTAATTTAAAAAAGTTGATGCCTTTAAAAAATAAATAAATAAATAAAGAATGATGGTTTAGTTTGATTAAATTTTTTTTTAGCGCTTAGATTGATCATCCAATCGTTTTTTAAATTTATTAAATCTGATATGGCGCTAGTGAAATTTTGACTCAGGGTATCAAAAATGGTTGGAGCAGGCCTGTGTATATAAATTAGATAATGCTTACTTCAGGTAACATATGAAGGATTCCATCACCAGACAATACTCCAACACCCATACTAATAATAAACAAAAGAAATGAAGGAAACCACCATTTTTTATTCAGAGGTGAACAAATTAAACCAAGAAAAGAAAATAAATTGATAACAGTGACGCCAACGATAGTTGCAATCCATGCTAAAGTTAAAAATATATAATATATACTATTTTCATATGTACATACATACATACATAATAAAGTGTAATAATTTTTTATTTATCAAATAGTCCAATCTAATCAAAAAAAATATATATATATATATATATATATATATAATATATATATATATATATATATATATATATATATATATATATATATATATATATATATATATATATATATATATATATATATATATATATATATATATATATATATATATATAAGAAATACTACTTCTGATATATAAAAAATATACTAATGAAACATTTTTATTTTGTCCTCATAAATACAAAAAGAAATTCAAGGAAGGAAAATATAAACTCTATTAAAATAATTTTTTTGTAACCAACTTCTAATTGTTGGATTGCAATTGCTCTTTCAATATACATTTAATATCTATATCATAATTGGTAAATAGTTGAAATCATATAAAAATTTGAACCAAATAAATAACATGTGAAGCATTTTAAACTTTCTTTTATACATTAAAATTAAAGCAAATAAAATAAAATTGAAAAAAATTAAAAATTAAAGTATTATAAAAACAAAATTAAATTAAAAAAAATAAAAAGCTCTGAAAAATAAAAAAACATGCTAGAAGTAAAACTCACACGAATTAAAAATATGCATTTAAAATTAATTATATATTTTTTTTATTTTTTAAAAGCAACTTTATTGTCTTTATAAATCAAGTCATTAATAACTTTTATATCATTGTTGAAGTATATGTTGGAAATAGTGTGGTGAACATGATCTCGCCCCATAATCCAGTGGATGAAACATAAAAATGCTTCATGCTTGATTGCAACAAAAAAGAAAAAGTTTATCTGCTTTCAGTTTTAGTCTTGTAGTTTTGCACTATTAAAACTCAATCGATTATGCAAAACCATCACAAACATAATCAATAAGGTATGGTGATGGTTCTATCAGCCCACCTCTTGATAAAATATTTAAATAATGTGTATCATAGGAATCTATTGTAGGATTACTACAAATGCAAAATTTTTTGCAACATTTTCAAAACCTTTTTACAATATACCCAACAATATACACAGCAACTTAATAAGATTTATCGGAGAGTATAACTTTTTCAAAGTTAATCCCTTCCATTTCATTTGAAAATTTATTTCAATGTTTTTTCTCATCAGCTTTTATATTATTTTCTATAATATTGAATGATTCTTTTACCAAATTTTTTATTTTTGATAATATTTGACTATATCCTTTAAATTTACCAGAAATTGGCCACCACTTATTTGGTTGAAACGCCTTTCAATAGGGTCACTTTGGAAAATGAGCAGCCAAAATAAAGTCAAACCATTATATAAAAGATCTTCTATTAGAGATGCTTGGCATATGTCCTTTGTGAAGTTAAAGATTTTTGAGTTAGTTAGATAAAGTTTTTACAATTACAAATTTTTTAACTTTCCCTAGTTAATAGCCGCAGTGCCATTGCACGCAAAAACTTAGGCTTTTTATCATCTTTAGTCGCTGCTCTTTCAACTATTACTAAAGCACACGTTGAAAAGATGCATGAAATTAGAAGCATCTTTGGAATTCAGAACATAAAATTTTATAGCAGCTATAATAGATTCATGAAAAATATCAAGAGCAATCTGAACATTCTAAATTATTGAATTTGCCTGGGTATAAAACTTTATCGCAAAATCTAGTAGCCTTTCTTAAATTTGTATCCAAGTTTACATCCTTTTCATAAACATTGTGCAAGAGTTTTCAGGAAATTTACCAGACATCAAAATAGACTTGACTATTTTTTTAAATTGATGTTTTTAAGTTCATCTAAAAAACATAATTTTCGCTTGTCCTTTAAGATACGAAAGAAAGTGTTCTTGCATCCTTTGCTTACTAAGTTTAAAATTTTTTCCCATGCTTGAACCAATGCAACAAAGATACAGGAAAACTTTTAAGAAACAATTTCACGCGCAAGTCTTTATCAATCTTGATATACTCAATAACTTCTGGCACACACTCATTATTCAATTCAAAAGAAAAATAACATAATCATCATAAGTAAAGAATTGTTTTTTAAAAATGATTGCTATTTATCTTCTTGAAAAACCTTTTTTTAAGAGATCTTCTTTGCGGTGAAATTGTAGATAATAAAGATAGTGTTTCTATACAACCTCAATAAATAGCAGGGACTGATTTTAATGCCTTATTCAAACAGAATCTTTTATCTTGTTTACCGTTATTTATAAGTTTATTGTCGATGCGCTTTTCATAGACTGCTGATGAGGAAATCGGTCACCAGTTTTTTCGGTTCACAAATCAAATCCATCTGTTTTTTGCATCTTCGTTTGTTGGAAAATAGAAAAATAAAATACTAGAACTGATTTATTTCATGAATAATTAGATTGACATCCAACGACACAACTTTTGTTAACCATACTGCACATACAGCTATTTAAATAAATGGCCTTCCGTTTATTCTGCAAAAATGCAGGATTTGAGGCTGTGTATTTTTTGTATACCATAATATATACTATGAATCCGTGATAGAAAACATGTCTGACATTACGCTGAAATAGCATGCTGCTGGGGGCTTCATTACATATATCGTCTATCTGATAGCTTGCTGCCGCAAGGGAATGCCGCTAAACCGACTCAGGGTTTGTGACATAAATACTCTATAGTAGATAAAAAATTTGTTTTAAATAATCTTTTAAATTGAAAAAAAAAACGTACGTTTCCAGCCACCATTGTTTCCTTCTTGTGAAGCTGGTTCTGGTTCTGGTTTTAGTAAACAGTATCCACTGTCAATCTGTTGGACTATGGCAGAACAAATATCTTTAAACTTATCTCTATCTATAGTAGAGTTATCAACAACATTGAATATTTCAAAAAGATCTTTTGCAGCATAGCACTATTAAAGAACAAGGAAAATGTACCTTTTACGTCATATATAAAAATGTGTGTACATATATATATATACACACAGACACACACAGACACACACACACACGCACACACACACACACACACACACATATATATATACATATATATATATATATATATATATATATATATATATATATATATATATATATATATATATATATATATATATATATATATATATAATATATATATATATATATATATATATATATATATATATATAGATATACATACATATATATACATATATATATATATATATATATATATATATATATATATATATATATATATATATATATACATACATATATATATATATATATATATATATATATATTATATATATATATATATATATATATATATACAACTATATATATATATACAACTATATATATATACATATATATATATATATATATATATATATATATATATATATATATATATATATATATATATATATATATATAGTATATATATATATATATTATATATATATATTGTATATATACATTTATATATATATATATATATATACATTTATATATATATATATATATATATATATATATATATATATATATATACATATATATATATATATATACATATATATATAAGGGCGGATCCAGACCATACCGTAAGAGAGGGAGAGGGCAATTTAAAATATTATTTGATTTGGAGGATGCAGACGATTTAGTTAGAAAGAAAGGAGGGGGCATATATATATATATATATATATATATATATATATATATATATATATATATATATATATATATTATGTATATATATATATATATATATAATACATATATATATATATATATATATATATATATATATATATATATATATATATATATATATATATATATATATATATATATATATATATATATATATATATATATATATATATGTATATATGTATTAGGGTGTTCCACTTTTACCTTGACCAAAAAAATTTCACATGCACCCTATCTCAATCATTCTTATTTGGTCACAACCAAATAAGAATGATTGAGATAGGGTGCACTCACCAAAAAAAATTTTAGGTCTCCAAGTCAAGGGGATCCAGTACAAGGTATTGTTATATGCTAGGTTGCATGGAATTATTCGCCCCCTTCCTCTCGGTGCCCCTAATTTATGGATTGAATAGTAGAAAATTGTCTATTTTACATTTATTTTTGTTCTGGAAAAAAAATCTTTTATTTAAGAGGTAATACTTGTACTATGTACAATGTGATTTTCGACTTTATTTGTCTTTAAATGACCAATATATACAATGTACATATTGATCGTTTAAAGACAAATAAAGTCAAAAATCACATAAAAATTACATTTTAATGTGATTTTTATCCGATTTTAGACATATAATTAGATTTTAAACAAAAATTGAAATATAATGTCTTGATGAGTAAAGTCAGATAGTCTTGATTCAAATATGTTGTTTTGCAATAATTTGTCATTGTTTTAGTGGTATTAATTCCTTATTCAAATAATTGTTTTTATGTAAAATATTATAAGACCATTACATTTTATACTTTTCAGATTATAATAAATTTCTTAAAATATATAATGGCTGATAATGATGAAGATGGGTTTCCTCGTTAATCTGCAAGGATTAGAAATGGTCGGAGTACTCTAAAAGAGAAAAATGAGGAAAGCTTCTTGGTTACTACACGTTTCAGAAGTCCTCCTCCAATGAGATATACCTCTCCTAGGACTAGCAGGGGTTGTCAACCATGAACCTCAAGTACATCCTTTAACATAAGTTTAGCTCCACAAAAAACTAATAGATGTAAAAGAACAATCTACATACTTCAGTATCCACTAAATTTGTTTGCACCAAACAGGTATTATTTTAAAATTTAATTAAAATAATGAATTGGAAAATTTTTTTTTAGGTAAAAAACTTTTGAAACAAATATGTAAAGACTTTTTTTTTGAATTTTTTTTAGACTACCCACACTGGGAGAAGTTTGTTGTAGAATATATTGGTTCAGAGCAAGTAAGAATAACGCAAAACTAACATGTGAACAAAAGACAAGATCTATGCTTTGCATTGGAGTGGAGTGTACAAAAAGTAACAAGAGAGAATTTGCTGGAGTATGAATTTTGAGAGAAACTGTCTTTGGGACGATGGTGCATTTGATTCAAAATTTCGGGTTACAGAACAAGTAGTGAAGAAGAAGCTTGAGAAATCTTATGAACGCTACAAGAAACTGTGTAGTTTTAGAACCCTTATGGAAATAAACAAGATCAAAGAAGAGCAATTTAAACAAAAACAGAGAGTTTTATAAGAGAAGCAAACTGTATTTTTTCTGTTTATAAAACAGACATCTTAAAAGTTATAAGAGATGACGAAAATAGAGACAACGATGACGAAAATAGAGACAACAATGACGAAAATAGATACAACAAAATAGATGACGAAAAACGAAACAAGTAAGCAAAGACATAAGATATTGAGTTCCTGAAGAGAGCATTCAAATGAAAAATGGTTTGACACTGGAAAAGATAAATCTTATCAAGAAAAAATCATAGGCGGGGAAAAATAAATGTTAAATATGATAGAAAGTATGCGTAGAGAAGAACAACATAAAAAGGAAAAACAAGAAATGTCAAAGAAAAAAGCTATAGAGGACATAGAAAAGATGAAAGATCTTTAGATAGAACTATCTTCAAGTGGTACGAGTGCCACTGATACTGACAGTGAATTTGAGTCTTGCCAAAAAAAAAAAGAAGATCAGTGAAGATAGAGTTTACATGAAGCTTTCAATGAATGATGTGCTTGACAAGAGGATTCCTTTCTTGACTAGGTACTAGGTCAATGTTTGAGCTGAAACTTCACTTCTGTCCTCACTTTTCAAGGTTGGTGGTGTTGATCTAAATAAAGTTCCTGTATCAAAGAGTAGTCTAAATAGAAACAAAAAGATTGTGATTGAAAATGAAGCATGAATAGTGAGAGAAGAAAATCTGGACAAAGTTTAAAGCTCATCATTCATTTTGATATAAAACTGATCAAACACTATCGAACTGACCAAAAAATGTCTGAATCTGTAGAAAGGCTTGCTCTCAGTATATCATATTGACCCCCCAGGTCAATAAACCCTTAGATTTTTTGCTAGAAATTGTTTTGTTCTAGAAATTAATTCATCTAAAGGGCAGGATCAAGGTATAGCTATTCAGAACATATAAGAGTATTATGAACTCACTGACCAGATCATTGGATGTAGTGCTGATACAACGGCCTCTAATACTGGAAAATACAAGGGGACAATTAAGTTCTTGGTGGATCATGTGCTTAAAAGACCTGTGCTATGGCTGCTCTGTAGGTAATTAAATTATTTTGATAACATATTTTAAAAGTTTGTTGCACGAAACTGTTGCAAAATTATTACATTTTATAGCTTTCGAAAATTGATCTTTAAAGGGACCATATATCTGAAAAGCATATTTCCCATGTAATGGATTATATTTAAGGTTCAACAAAATCACGTATAATATATATAAATTTTCAAAAAGTCCGGCCAAAAATAAGAGAAAGGAATAATAATGTTGATCAGTTGCTTTTTTTCAATTATGGGAGAGACGAGTATATGGTAGGTACTGATTTTCATAGAAGGGTATTAGATACTAAGAATTTCTGCATAACAGCCCTAAAACAAGATTATTTTCAAAGGGGATATTATAAAGTTTTTTGTGAGCTAATAGTGATTTACCTTGGTGGCCATGTACCTGGCTTCCAGTTTAAACAACCAGGTGCCCACATTCAAGCAAGGTTCATGGCTGATTGTCTATACTTGCTTACAATGCAGGTGACTTCAACGATTAATTTAATGCTGAATAAAAGTGAGAAAGATATGCTTGAACTGTCAACTGACTTTATTGTCACATTTTATGGAGCATACTTTTTAAAGTCTTCTATGGCGGCCCAGGCTCCATCACACCATTTGGATGCTTTTAAGCTAGCTTTTGAAATGATGAGCAATAAGCTATATACATCTAAGTATGGCCCCCTGGGAAAGCTGCTCCATGCAAGCCTGGTCCTTCATATTTGGTATCTTACCCCACAGCTACTTATTCTTTCAATAGCAAATAGACATTTAGGACTGAAGGAAAGAGCTGGACTTGCTCAGAAGCTGCTTGGTTTCAATTGACCGCAACCTGATGATTTTGAAAGGAAACAACCTCAACCGCCAACTGATGTGGTTCCCATATCAGTTTTGTCTGACTTTATCACTAAGAACTCCTGGCTGCTTTTCATATACCTAGATATAAATACGGGAGTAATCAACACATGGATAAAGGATAACTTTGAAAATGATTCCTACAAACATTTTCAACATCGAGAATCTAGAAGTAGTTAATGAAAGGGCTAAGCACCACATAAAACTTGTGAAAGATTTGTGGCTGAAAGTCATGAAGTAGGTCTTCTACAGGATACATTGCAAGTTGTGCAAAAAAACCAAAAAGAGGT
>NC_061162.1:4757161-4807161 GCF_022113875.1 Hydra vulgaris
TTGAAATTTTTTTGGTCAGGTTAAAAAGTGGTTAAACAAATAAACACTGCATTTAAATATTTATTTCTTTTATTTTTATTATTAAGTAAGATTTTAAGTTTAATTTTTTTAGCACTAGAGGCTTTTCAAAAACTCATCAGTAGTGCTATTTATGTTATCATAATAATATTCTCCTATTTTTAAACAAGAAATGATTAAATTAATTAAATGATAAAATTATGATAATTATCCATAATTTAATCTTTATAACTTTTATAATCACTAAAACTCCTATATATTGTTCTTCTACATCACAATCAACCTATCACTATTAATCACCCTGTATTTTACTATAACCTAAATGGATTAGGAGACTCGAGGTAAAACACTTGGCTCACAATTAAGAGGTTCCTTGTTCAAATACAGCCTTTGCACTTCGCATCTATCTACTTATTTTTTCTTTTTAATTAATCTTTTGCCATCGTGGTTTTTTGCTTTGCTTTGTTTATATTTTTTGACATTTAACTTGTTTGTCTCTAAATTTTTAGAAAATTATTAAATAATGCTGGATAGATAAAATATATGATTTTTCAGTAGAACTTAATTGGTTTGATCTTAAATTTTTGTAACTTTTAATAACTTTTACAAATTTTCCAAGCCCCTGAAAGTACCACGTTTAATCTGTTTCATTGCACAGTAGTCTCGTTCAAGCTGCAAGGTTTGTGTTTTAGAGATTAGCGTTTACAGAGAATTTAAACGTGATTTAAATCAAAAAAAAGAGTCATAATTAATTTTAAAAAGAAAAGTAATAATTTGATAACTTTTTTTTTTTTTTTTTGTAACTTAGGTGCTCCAAGAAGACCTATCGGTTTTGTCACAGAGCACCGCGGATGTGCGTTAAACCAGGAAGTTCACGCCTCCTTCCTTCTTATATATATATATATAGTATATATATATATATATATATATATATATATATATATATATATATATATATATATATATATATATATATATATATATATATATATATATATGTATATATATATATATAGTATATATATATATATATATATAATATATATATATTATATATATATAATATATATATATATATATATTATATATATATATATATATATATATATATATATATAAATATAATATATATTAGGGTGGATCGATTTTAAAAATTTTTGAAATTGATTTGCCTGAGCTGCGAATCGATGTCTTTTGGTGAAAAAAAAAAATCTTTTTTTATTTTATTTTGTTTTAAATGAGTTTTAGAGGTTCCTCTTTGGATTCTAAATTTATGACGGATCCAAATATTGTTGAAACCTTTTTTCTATATCAACCTGGTACTCAAAAGAAGCAGAATAATACGCTTTTTTTTGAATATAGTATTTGTTTTAATTAAAAACTAAAGAAAAAAAAATCATGTCATTTTTTTTCAATAAAAAACCCCCGTCTTCATTAAAACGGGGGTTTTAAGGTATGTTTTTGCAAATATTTTTTTCAATAAATTTTTTTTTTTTTAAATAAAATTATTATTGATAAAGCAAGCATTTTTTTCTGCTTTTTTTGAGTCCAAGGTTGATTTAGTTTAGAAAAAAAAAGTTCAAAAATATTAGGATCCGTCAAGAATTTAGAATCCAAAGAGGAACCTCAAGATTTCATCAAAATGAAAAAATATTTTTTTACTTTCATCTTATAATTAATAGACATCGATTCGTGTCTCAGGAATATTGATTTTTAAACTTTTTTTTTTTTTGCTACGAAAATCGATCCACCCTAATATATATATATATATATATATATATATATATATATAATATATATATATATATATATATATATATATATATATATATATATATATATATATATATATATATATATACTACAGTTTCTTGGGTTTGGGCAGACACGGAAACTTTTTTTCCTTCTAACTTAAAGTTAAATCTTACTCAGTTCTATGGTTTTCTTCTTCACGCAAAGCTTCTGTTTTTTGAACTGTAATAATTTTATTAAACTTTTTTTTCTCATAAAGAAAAACCCTTTTTAATCATTGAAGAAATCAATGAAAAACTGTATTGAGTAACAAATAAAAATCTAAATTCTTTTCAGATAGCACAAAGCATTTTGTGCTATCTGAAAAGAATTTAGATTGAAGCCTGGGAACAAAAAAGCCCTGGAAACGTGAGAGCAACAAGTTGATGAAATATTTTTAATACTAATTTCAACTAGATTTATATTCATCGATAAATTTTAAATTTCATAGTAAATTATTTTAGCGTTCAAAAGTTATGATCATATAAAGTTTAAACCCCCCTCAATTTGAGGGGGTCGTAAACTTTATATGGTCATAACTTTTGAACGCTAAAATATTTTACTATGAAATTTATGAATATAAGTCTAGTTAAAATTTGTACAAAAAATATTTTATCAACTTGTTGCTCTCGCGTTTGGGGCAGGGGCCAAAAATTTTGGGGCTTTTTTGTTCCCAGACTCCAATCATTGCAATTTTTTGCAAACCATCCTTATTTGACATAAGTATAAACATATGAATGTTTGGAGTTCGCTCCATATCTGGAAGTCAGCAATCTCAAAGATCAAAAAATGCTAAATCCGGCCCTCTCTCTCTCTCTCTTAAGAGAATCCCAGGGCGCGGAATCAAGAGTTTTGATTCCACGCCCTGTTTCGCAAGTATTATTACGAAATGGTTTATTTCGCAAGTTTCTTTTCGTAAAGGGTTATTAGGGAATTATTATTATTTATTTTTTCGTAAAATGCGTTACGTAAGGTGAATTTGCTTCCGCAATAGCAGTTTGAAATACGAAAGATAAAAATGCGAAATTTTCGTAAGTTTTTGTTTACGGCGAACAACCCTAATTTGACCAAACAAATCCATATAACGAAAAATCAGAACTTAAAGCGTTATAACTTTTGAAGGAATGGTTCGATTTTGATAATTTTTTCACTTTTAAAATACTGTATTGATCTTCTTTATTATGAAATTTAACAGTATTATATTTAAACAATTTGAAATTTTAAGTAAGGTAATTAAATTAATCTTACCTTATCAAAAGCTTGATCGATATTTCTTCTTTTACGTAAGAGATTATCTTCTGAGACTGATCTTTTTTTTCTTTTGACAACTTCATTTGGAGCTGAAGAAAAACCAATGTTTAATTTTTTCAAAAGATTAATAAAATTCTTCTGCTGCATCTTAGTTTCGTTTCCATATTTTTCAAATATTTTTTCGACAAAATAACTCCCATGTGGAAGCAGTACAGTATTACTTTTATCAGAAATTGAAATACAGTTGTTTAACAAGTTTTGAACAATAAAAACACTGACTATCTGCAATTCATATTCATCAATATTGTCCAAAGATATATTAGCAGCTTTTATAATATCTTCTGAACCAAGACACTATAACAAAAACGCGGAAAAGTTACTTTGAAAATTGCATGAAAAATTCGACTTACTTGAAACACTCTGATTTAACAGTAATTCATATTTGCAAAGTCAACAAAAATAGTAATTCATATTTGCAAAAAAAATATTGTTAAAACTTAATTTTTAATAATTTAAAAATTTGCTTTAAACTTTGTTTCTGCATATTCTATACAGAAGCTAATATTATAATTTAATTATAAAATAATACATAAATTTGAGTATTGTGGTTTATCTTCCTCCGGCTAATTTCCATATAGAAGCCACATACCCGGGCCAGCGAAGACAAGTTCAGCTCATTTAAGAGCATCATTACCCGCTTTGCTAACCAAGAGTAAGTGAGTTTAGAAAGAACGAAGAAGTTAAAGTGAAAGTCAGAAAAAGTCGTGTTAGAAAGATAGCAAAAAAAAGCGGACAGATAAATGTGCTGGATGCTAGATTGTGCAATTCATTTTTAGATTACCTAATTTAGGTGTTTGTAGAATTGTTGTTCAACATTGTTGTTCAACGTTGTCAACTTTGTTGATGACGTTTTGTTTATCATTATTTGATATCAAATTATCATAATCGTTTATCGTTATTTCATAATACATAATTTTTGGTATTGTGGTTTATCCTCCTCTGGCTAGTTGCCATATAGAGGCCATGTTACCAAGGCCCGCAAAGACAAGTTTGGCTCCCATAAACTAAAGGAGCGTCATAATCCGCTCTACGGCCCAAGAGTAAAGTGATTTGGGAAGAACGAAGATATGTAGTCGAGTTAGAGAGATAGCAGAGAGAAAGCGGACAGGATTGCATACGATGTGAAGAGGAGAATTACGTTAATATACACACAATTGATCTAAGTCGATTATTGTATCAAGTCTTAATACAAACCTTTTATTAATTAAGTTTACTTAAGATTTAAAATATAATTTTTTTATAACAAATTATTGTTATCCATTAATATATGCAAGCATGAGAAGTCTTGACATTTTATATACATTTTTACTTGTGGGTTTATAAAAACTCGTGAAATATTAAGCTTGTTTTATTGATTAAAAAAAAGTAATGTAACGTAACAAAATCTAGAAATGAGACGTAGTTAAAATGTCTCTACAGATTTTTTTAATGATACATTACGCCTTAGTTTATAATTTTTAAAAATTGCACTTTTATCAGTATAAAAAAAAAGAACTGAGACGTAACTTGGCGAATTGAAACTTTTTTATTATTTTTTTGTGACAAATTAGTAGCAAAAATAAAAGAATTAAAGTTACTAATTATTATAAATCTATCTTACAGTTAAAACAAACGATGATTATTAAAAGTTTTCAAAAAATATTTTTTAGTTACAAATGTCTCGACAAACCCATTGTTGAATACCTTCACTCATTAATGAGTTACGGTATTTAACAATAATTTATATTAACAATACTACTTATTAACAATATTGTAGTCGCATTATTACGTTTAATAGAACTATTGTATTAAAAAAAAGTTTTCTATATAACTAACCCACAATCTAGTGAATTAGTTTTAAAAAAACACTTTTTAAAGGTAAATAAAATATTTAAAGCTTTATAAGTAACTTAACGTAAAACATAAAAAAAGTACCTTTAAAAGTCAAAATAATTTACGGTATCGTAAAATGAGGTAAACATCGTAATGTTTAGCCAAGTTCAAAAATATTTTTTTCAAAATTAAATTATAAATGATTAATATGATGATATAAATCCCATTAGGTGTGCATGATATCAAAGAAATAAAACATTATATCTTTGACCCTTTTTTTTTAATTTTAACGGTGAGTCAAATTCACCCCTATAGTGGTGGTGACTTTTGCCACCTAAAAACATATAATGGTAATGACTTTGACCACTTAAAAACAAATTATAATTATTGATTAATGGTTTCATATTTTAAATATTCACATTTGCATAGATATTAGGTGATATGTTTTTAAGGCAAAATAGTATTAAAAACAACAGCTTGAAACTAACTTACGATTTTATTTAAGATATAAATCACAAAGAAACCTTATTTATATTTAAAACTAAAAAAACTATGCATCAATAACTCTATGTGCTAGAGTTATTCAATAGATTATCATTAATTATTTACTGCTCAAGAGTGGATACCTTTTTTTTTTTTTCAATGGTCATTTTTTTCTTAGTCTTATTTGTATTTATAGCTGCTTCCATATTAACTACATCAATTGATGATATACTTTTTCCTGGCACATCGAAGACCTTATGTAGCTTTTTGTTAGGGGTTATATGATCATCATCTCTAGCTTCAGCTAAATGTTGTATGAAAAAATCACTGACAAGAGAACCTATTTCTACAGTGAAATTTTCATTTGTAAATGTTCGTTTAGGAAGTTTATCATCTACCTTTTTTCGATCAAGTGGGTATAATCCAGTTTTTCTTTAACTTTTTTCATGAGACTCGAAGCAATACGGGAGACTTGCATTATCCAGTACATATGTATTTATATGTGACAACAAACTGTCTCCAATTAGAACATATTTTCCAGAAGTTTTTTTTAATTCAGGTAACAATAAAGATTCAAACCAATCTGTAAAGCAACTGGAGTCAAACAATCCACCCATTAAACAGTTATAACGTGCTCCTTTTGGTCCCATTTCTGCTCAAATCTGCTTTATATACAATATATGGAGAAAGGATATGTCCTTCTGCATTATCACAATTCATCAAAGATGTAGCAAACTTGTCCACATCGAATCTACTTTATATAAAATGTATGGAGAAAGGATATGTCTTTCTGCATTACCACAATACATCAAAGATGTAGCAGACTTTGTTGAATTAATTATTCTCTCAGGATATTTTGATCCTCGCTGTATTATTACTAGTTTATTACCAGGGTCATTGGTTAAATTAGTTTCATCGTAATTCCAAATGTTTGATGGAGAAACCCTCCCAGTTAAGGAGTGATGTTATTAAAAAAGTTATTAATAATAACAGTACCTACTTCTGCCCTTTTTCTTTTAATGTTACTTGCAAATCTAACACTTAATTGTTTATTTCTCTTAAGGAATGAATTAACCAATTCAACGGCAGGCATATTTTTTGCAAATTGCCAAATAAACATTCTTTTACGGTCTGCATAAGACTTCACAATACTTCGTAAATTATAACAGTCAACTGGGAATCTAAAAGAAGACATAGTTATATCATAGTTTTAAAACATTTCTTCTTCAATTTCAGTAAATATTGTGCAACCGCTTGGTTTTTTATAATGTATACCTTTCAGTTTATTCTTTATTCTTGATAGAAGAATTTTAAAGGTCAAGGAAGCATCTGATTGTGTTAATTTACCACTTCTTACTTCTTTTAAAAATTTGGTTTATGTTTCCTAAGTGTATGGAATATAATCATGACTCACAGTAACACGTTTATATGTTCTTGGCGTGTTTACTTTGATATAAGTATGATTATTAATTACTTTTTTTTTACTTTTTAAAATGTAACATAACGTAACGTTAAAAAAACTCAAAATTTGAGACGTATTTTACGTCTATTAACGTCTATTGAGACTACGTCTCAAATCTAGATTTAGTTACGTTATTTACTTCTCAATTGGTTACATTTAAAAAAGTTAAAAAAAAAAATAATATAGATATATGAAGACCACAATGGAAAAAACGGCAAAGTCACATTAAAAAAGTTTTGAGAAAGTATATATTGATCATTTATAAAAGTCTTTGTATAAAGATAGGTAAAAAAAAATTTGATAAAAAATACATAAATTTTAATAAAAATGTTAACTTAAGATAAATTAATCTAGAAATGCCTTTTTTTCGTAATTTTTAGGTTTCATTGTTTTTTTATAAAGACTTATTTAAATGATCAATATATACTTTCTCAAAACTTTTTAAATGTGACTCTGCTGTTTTTTCCATTGTGCTCTTCATATGTCTCAATTGTTTTTTTTTTTTTGTTTTTTTAACATTTCAATTACTTAAAAATAACGGACATTTTAAGTACAAAGAACACAAAGAAAATCTGTAAATAAACTAAAGATTCAGACTAACTTTATGAACAAGATGGGACTTATTGTTAAGTTCCCTATAAAAGCTGGTTCTAGAATAAGGAACGATGGCAATACTTCAAGGCGTGCTTTTGGAACATATGATCAAAATTTTACATTATCTTGGTAGCACTATAATCAGGATATGAAATAGATTGCTTAAAATTCAAGAGTTATTATTTTGATACTGTTAGACAATATGTATCCCTTAATGGATTGTTTTAAACGGCTGAATCTGTGCATAAAGTGCACATACACGGACATGGTTGAATTAAAAACCCTACATTAGCTATCAGACTTAGGTCAAGATGCTAAAAATAAAGACTTACAATCTTATCGCAAAAATTTCAGTCAAAAAAATCCAAAAGAGCAACAAATACTGATCTGATCAATAGAACCCTAGTTTCAAGTGATCCTGTTATTTCATCACTGCGTAATCAACATCAAATTTAACAAATCATAAAACATTTCCTTCAGATGTTTTTAAATTACTTAAACAATCTTCATACGAAATTTTTGTTTTTTAAATTTTTAATGTAATTTAAATTTGACAATGTTTTCTTGCAGTAATTTTTGTTTTTATTATTGCTAAAACATAATTTACCTAAATAATTATTTGTTATTCTATATAGGTGGGTCAAAAATCTGATAAAATTTATTCAAAAATCAATTTACCCCTTTTTAACTAAGGAAAGTATCTGGTAACTAAGCAATATTAGTATCCAAAGCAACTAAATAAAAAAAATCACTTTTTAATGAAGCATGATCTCATATTGATACTTATGCCAAGTTAAGTGAATATAGCATTTGTAAAATATCTGCAAATACCAAAAATAGGTTGTTACTAAGCAAAATATGGGTATCTATAGCAACGAAATAAAAAATATTGTCTTCATAAAAAGCGCAGACATCATATTAGTGCTCATGCTAATTTTAGTGAGTATAGCCCTAATATTAAATTATTTATGAATTTTTGTCCAGTAAAAATGAATTCTGGTCCACTGTGCATTGTTCAGAAGTTATGCGGTTAAAATAGGCATAATTAAAATGAAATAAAAAACTTGTTAAAAAATCTTTTTTTTTTATTGACTAAATAATTAAATTAAACTTAAATGCGTTTTCAAGATTTACTTCCTTACAACAATTGAAAGCAAAACGACTGATAAATAAATTACAAACAAGTGTCGTGAGCGCCATTTTAATTCATGGAAGTTACTAATCTACCTTCCTAAATGCTAATAAATCAAAAAATTGGTAGATCAGAGCTGGTAAAAACCACTGCATATGTTGCATCCTAATCCACTGCATATGTTTTGTCGCAACGTTACTAATTTTCTAATGTCAAAAATAAACATTGGTTGATGCAGGATATTTTGGAAAATTTCATTTAGAAAATCCTCTATATGTAAAGTTGTTCTGTGTAATTCCATTTTTGATTTATGAATTTACATTTAAAATTCTGACTATTTTACCCTAGTTTTTTGCGGTTACAAATCAGGTTACAAGATCAGACGATGAGGACACGAATGTAGAAGATGATATTGCATAAACAGGTGCATGATGAACAAGCGGTACCCAGTATTCTAGGAAGATTTTTGATAATGCATAAACCAGTGATCCAAAATATTTGTTTATGAGTTTTTTAATTTTATTAGTAATCTTCGACTTAATCTTAATGTAAACTTTTATTTTCTGCTAATGAGATTAAATTTAAAAAATATTTGATAGAAATTGTTACTATAAAATTACTACTGCAAAAAGCTTGATCATTCAATTTTTTTTAATTATCGAAACATAAACAAGTATAATGCATGAACATTTTTTCTCTAAATCCCCACTATATGAAAACGTTTTATATAAGTTAATAACTTTATATATAGTTTTATAAAATAAAAGTATAATATAAATAGTATAGTATAAAAAGTTTATAAACATATTATTTTTTTATTTTTTTTTATTTTATTTTAAGTTTATTTTTTGTTCCTTAATATTACAAATTCGTAACCACATAATAAAGATTCGTTAACAGCGAATATATAAATAAAAACAAAATATTACAAAGTGGTTTTACAAAAATAATAAATTCACCTTAACAGTGTAAAAAGAACGCGGAAAACTTGCAGAAGACCAAATGGTCTTATCATCAAGAACCGCTTTACATTGCCGTAAATATAAAAACATATTCATAAAATTTTTACATAAAATCATTAAATTATAATGGTATTAAAATTTCAGATAACAAGTATACAAATATATTTTTACAAAAATCGTTTTTTTTTTTTTTTTTTTTTTTTTTTTGAAATAATATTTACACATTTATTACTAATGCCATGTTGAAAATATATTTATATTAAATAAAAAAGAAAATATTTATAAATAAATTTAAAAAAATCATTAACTAAATTTTTATACTTTAAAATACTCTTTTTAATAGTTTTTTTAAAGCAATTTAAGTTTTTTAAATCAATATTATAAATATCAAATTATAAATGATTAATATGATGATATAAATCCCATTAGGTGTGCATGATATCAAAGAAATAAAACATTATATCTTTGACCCTTTTTTTTTAATTTTAACGGTGAGTCAAATTCACCCCTATAGTGGTGGTGACTTTTGCCACCTAAAAACATATAATGGTAATGACTTTGACCACTTAAAAACAAATTATAATTATTGATTAATGGTTTCATATTTTAAATATTCACATTTGCATAGATATTAGGTGATATGTTTTTAAGGCAAAATAGTATTAAAAACAACAGCTTGAAACTAACTTACGATTTTATTTAAGATATAAATCACAAAGAAACCTTATTTATATTTAAAACTAAAAAAACTATGCATCAATAACTCTATGTGCTAGAGTTATTCAATAGATTATCATTAATTATTTACTGCTCAAGAGTGGATACCTTTTTTTTTTTTTCAATGGTCATTTTTTTCTTAGTCTTATTTGTATTTATAGCTGCTTCCATATTAACTACATCAATTGATGATATACTTTTTCCTGGCACATCGAAGACCTTATGTAGCTTTTTGTTAGGGGTTATATGATCATCATCTCTAGCTTCAGCTAAATGTTGTATGAAAAAATCACTGACAAGAGAACCTATTTCTACAGTGAAATTTTCATTTGTAAATGTTCGTTTAGGAAGTTTATCATCTACCTTTTTTCGATCAAGTGGGTATAATCCAGTTTTTCTTTAACTTTTTTCATGAGACTCGAAGCAATACGGGAGACTTGCATTATCCAGTACATATGTATTTATATGTGACAACAAACTGTCTCCAATTAGAACATATTTTCCAGAAGTTTTTTTTAATTCAGGTAACAATAAAGATTCAAACCAATCTGTAAAGCAACTGGAGTCAAACAATCCACCCATTAAACAGTTATAACGTGCTCCTTTTGGTCCCATTTCTGCTCAAATCTGCTTTATATACAATATATGGAGAAAGGATATGTCCTTCTGCATTATCACAATTCATCAAAGATGTAGCAAACTTGTCCACATCGAATCTACTTTATATAAAATGTATGGAGAAAGGATATGTCTTTCTGCATTACCACAATACATCAAAGATGTAGCAGACTTTGTTGAATTAATTATTCTCTCAGGATATTTTGATCCTCGCTGTATTATTACTAGTTTATTACCAGGGTCATTGGTTAAATTAGTTTCATCGTAATTCCAAATGTTTGATGGAGAAACCCTCCCAGTTAAGGAGTGATGTTATTAAAAAAGTTATTAATAATAACAGTACCTACTTCTGCCCTTTTTCTTTTAATGTTACTTGCAAATCTAACACTTAATTGTTTATTTCTCTTAAGGAATGAATTAACCAATTCAACGGCAGGCATATTTTTTGCAAATTGCCAAATAAACATTCTTTTACGGTCTGCATAAGACTTCACAATACTTCGTAAATTATAACAGTCAACTGGGAATCTAAAAGAAGACATAGTTATATCATAGTTTTAAAACATTTCTTCTTCAATTTCAGTAAATATTGTGCAACCGCTTGGTTTTTTATAATGTATACCTTTCAGTTTATTCTTTATTCTTGATAGAAGAATTTTAAAGGTCAAGGAAGCATCTGATTGTGTTAATTTACCACTTCTTACTTCTTTTAAAAATTTGGTTTATGTTTCCTAAGTGTATGGAATATAATCATGACTCACAGTAACACGTTTATATGTTCTTGGCGTGTTTACTTTGATATAAGTATGATTATTAATTACTTTTTTTTTACTTTTTAAAATGTAACATAACGTAACGTTAAAAAAACTCAAAATTTGAGACGTATTTTACGTCTATTAACGTCTATTGAGACTACGTCTCAAATCTAGATTTAGTTACGTTATTTACTTCTCAATTGGTTACATTTAAAAAAGTTAAAAAAAAAAATAATATAGATATATGAAGACCACAATGGAAAAAACGGCAAAGTCACATTAAAAAAGTTTTGAGAAAGTATATATTGATCATTTATAAAAGTCTTTGTATAAAGATAGGTAAAAAAAAATTTGATAAAAAATACATAAATTTTAATAAAAATGTTAACTTAAGATAAATTAATCTAGAAATGCCTTTTTTTCGTAATTTTTAGGTTTCATTGTTTTTTTATAAAGACTTATTTAAATGATCAATATATACTTTCTCAAAACTTTTTAAATGTGACTCTGCTGTTTTTTCCATTGTGCTCTTCATATGTCTCAATTGTTTTTTTTTTTTTGTTTTTTTAACATTTCAATTACTTAAAAATAACGGACATTTTAAGTACAAAGAACACAAAGAAAATCTGTAAATAAACTAAAGATTCAGACTAACTTTATGAACAAGATGGGACTTATTGTTAAGTTCCCTATAAAAGCTGGTTCTAGAATAAGGAACGATGGCAATACTTCAAGGCGTGCTTTTGGAACATATGATCAAAATTTTACATTATCTTGGTAGCACTATAATCAGGATATGAAATAGATTGCTTAAAATTCAAGAGTTATTATTTTGATACTGTTAGACAATATGTA
This sequence comes from Hydra vulgaris, assembly GCF_022113875.1. Classification (NCBI taxonomy): domain Eukaryota; kingdom Metazoa; phylum Cnidaria; class Hydrozoa; order Anthoathecata; family Hydridae; genus Hydra; species Hydra vulgaris. The sequence goes on from NC_061162.1 coordinate 4,769,672, forward strand.
TCCCTTAATGGATTGTTTTAAACGGCTGAATCTGTGCATAAAGTGCACATACACGGACATGGTTGAATTAAAAACCCTACATTAGCTATCAGACTTAGGTCAAGATGCTAAAAATAAAGACTTACAATCTTATCGCAAAAATTTCAGTCAAAAAAATCCAAAAGAGCAACAAATACTGATCTGATCAATAGAACCCTAGTTTCAAGTGATCCTGTTATTTCATCACTGCGTAATCAACATCAAATTTAACAAATCATAAAACATTTCCTTCAGATGTTTTTAAATTACTTAAACAATCTTCATACGAAATTTTTGTTTTTTAAATTTTTAATGTAATTTAAATTTGACAATGTTTTCTTGCAGTAATTTTTGTTTTTATTATTGCTAAAACATAATTTACCTAAATAATTATTTGTTATTCTATATAGGTGGGTCAAAAATCTGATAAAATTTATTCAAAAATCAATTTACCCCTTTTTAACTAAGGAAAGTATCTGGTAACTAAGCAATATTAGTATCCAAAGCAACTAAATAAAAAAAATCACTTTTTAATGAAGCATGATCTCATATTGATACTTATGCCAAGTTAAGTGAATATAGCATTTGTAAAATATCTGCAAATACCAAAAATAGGTTGTTACTAAGCAAAATATGGGTATCTATAGCAACGAAATAAAAAATATTGTCTTCATAAAAAGCGCAGACATCATATTAGTGCTCATGCTAATTTTAGTGAGTATAGCCCTAATATTAAATTATTTATGAATTTTTGTCCAGTAAAAATGAATTCTGGTCCACTGTGCATTGTTCAGAAGTTATGCGGTTAAAATAGGCATAATTAAAATGAAATAAAAAACTTGTTAAAAAATCTTTTTTTTTTATTGACTAAATAATTAAATTAAACTTAAATGCGTTTTCAAGATTTACTTCCTTACAACAATTGAAAGCAAAACGACTGATAAATAAATTACAAACAAGTGTCGTGAGCGCCATTTTAATTCATGGAAGTTACTAATCTACCTTCCTAAATGCTAATAAATCAAAAAATTGGTAGATCAGAGCTGGTAAAAACCACTGCATATGTTGCATCCTAATCCACTGCATATGTTTTGTCGCAACGTTACTAATTTTCTAATGTCAAAAATAAACATTGGTTGATGCAGGATATTTTGGAAAATTTCATTTAGAAAATCCTCTATATGTAAAGTTGTTCTGTGTAATTCCATTTTTGATTTATGAATTTACATTTAAAATTCTGACTATTTTACCCTAGTTTTTTGCGGTTACAAATCAGGTTACAAGATCAGACGATGAGGACACGAATGTAGAAGATGATATTGCATAAACAGGTGCATGATGAACAAGCGGTACCCAGTATTCTAGGAAGATTTTTGATAATGCATAAACCAGTGATCCAAAATATTTGTTTATGAGTTTTTTAATTTTATTAGTAATCTTCGACTTAATCTTAATGTAAACTTTTATTTTCTGCTAATGAGATTAAATTTAAAAAATATTTGATAGAAATTGTTACTATAAAATTACTACTGCAAAAAGCTTGATCATTCAATTTTTTTTAATTATCGAAACATAAACAAGTATAATGCATGAACATTTTTTCTCTAAATCCCCACTATATGAAAACGTTTTATATAAGTTAATAACTTTATATATAGTTTTATAAAATAAAAGTATAATATAAATAGTATAGTATAAAAAGTTTATAAACATATTATTTTTTTATTTTTTTTTATTTTATTTTAAGTTTATTTTTTGTTCCTTAATATTACAAATTCGTAACCACATAATAAAGATTCGTTAACAGCGAATATATAAATAAAAACAAAATATTACAAAGTGGTTTTACAAAAATAATAAATTCACCTTAACAGTGTAAAAAGAACGCGGAAAACTTGCAGAAGACCAAATGGTCTTATCATCAAGAACCGCTTTACATTGCCGTAAATATAAAAACATATTCATAAAATTTTTACATAAAATCATTAAATTATAATGGTATTAAAATTTCAGATAACAAGTATACAAATATATTTTTACAAAAATCGTTTTTTTTTTTTTTTTTTTTTTTTTTTTGAAATAATATTTACACATTTATTACTAATGCCATGTTGAAAATATATTTATATTAAATAAAAAAGAAAATATTTATAAATAAATTTAAAAAAATCATTAACTAAATTTTTATACTTTAAAATACTCTTTTTAATAGTTTTTTTAAAGCAATTTAAGTTTTTTAAATCAATATTATTTAAATTAATTAGTAAAAACTTATTCCAGATATGAGGTGCACGATAAGTCATTTTGAATTGTTCAAGCTTATTTTTGCATGAAGGCTCTAACAGGGTACTATTTGTACGCAATAAATATTTGTACTCTGGTTTTTGTTTATAAAGACTGTAGAAAATTGAAGGACTTTTTTGCATTTTGCTATTATACTTAAGACTTAGAACATAATATACATTTAGTTCAAACAATGTTAATAAAGACATTTGTTCAAAAAGAGGTTTTGAGTTTTATTTTTAAAATTAAACACACGTATAGCATGCTTCTGTTTACGATAAAGTGGTTCTAGTTTCGTTTTATAGGTACTACCCCAAGCTATATTTCCGTAGTTTAGGTAACTTTGAACAAAACTATAGTAGATTTGTTTGAGTAGTGGTTTTTTTAATAAATAACGTGACTGGTATATTATTCCTATGCTTTTGGATATTTTACTACCTATATAAGCGATATATTTATTCTAATTTAGATTTTCGTCAATAAAAACACCCAAAAATTTCGTAACAGTATCCCTACCTATTTCTCTATTTTCAATAAACAATTTCGGAAAAAAAGATTGAACTTCTTTTTTTTAAAAGAAGGATGAAATAAAAAAAACTTTGTTTTACTTGAGTTAATAGAGAGTTTGTTTGCCCTAAACCACTCTGACATCTTTTCTAATTCATTGTTCATTTCTACGCACAGCTCGCTATTATATTTTCCAGAGATAAAAAAGTTGCTATCGTCAGCAAACATTATAGTTGAAATTCTTTTTGAAGCCATACAGAGATCGTTTACATAGATTAAGAAAAGCAAGAGCCCAAGTATTGAACCTTGAGGTACACCACACTCTATTATAGACGGATTAGAAAGCTTATTGTCTCCGTAATATACATATTGCACACGTTTATCTAAATAGCTTTCTATCCACTTGTTGGATCTACCCCTTATACCGTACATATTAAGCTTTTATAATAATATTTTGTGGTCGACTGTATCAAAAGCCTTCGAGAGATCTACAAAAAACCCCAAAGTAACTTCTCCGTTTGTAAAGGAGTTTTTTATTTCTACAACCAAGTCAAGGATTGCGTGTTCAGTTGATGTATTTTTTTGAAAGCCGAACTGCTTGGAATAAATAAGATTGTTTTCTTTAAAAAAAGTATATAACCTATTGTGCATAATTCTCTCAAGTATCTTAGAGAATGTTGAAAGTATTGATATTGGTCTAAAATTACCTATTTCACTTGCATCTCCTGATTTAAATCTAGGTTTTACTTTAGCAGTTTTTTCGTTTTTCAGGAAATATACCTTCCTTTAAAGAGTGTTTAAAAATTTTGAGTAAAGGATTTTTGAGCTTATTGTAACATTTAATTACTATGTTGCTATTGACATCTTCAATTCCAGTAGCCTTGTTTCTTTTAAGGCTTTTAAAAGCCTCTTCAATTTCTAACATGGTTAGTTTTTCGTTATTTAGTTTATTTGTATTACGAATTAAATATTTATCAAAAGATTTATTTACACGAGGAATTTGAGATGCAAGTTTAGATCCCATATTAACAAAGAAGTTGTTAAACTCATTTGCAATGTCGTTTTCATTATCAATTGATTTGTGATTGATTTTTATAGTCTTAGGAAAGCATGGTTTGCTAGTTTTTGGTTTTCCAATTATTTCATTTAATAATTGCCATGTTTTTCTGGAATCTGTTTGACACTTTTTAAGAAGTTTGTTATAATAAGTAGCTTTAGCGGTTTTTTTAAGTTTCTCAAGTAAATTTGCATAATTCTTGTATTCTCTTTTTGTTTTATCACTTTTTTTTTTAAGTTATTTTATATATAACTTTTGTTTCCGTTTAGATGACTTTTTAATACCTTTACTTAACCAAGGTGAATTTATGTCTTTAAGTTTAATTGTTTTTGTTACTTTGGGAAAATGTTTTTCATAAAAAAATAAAAAAATATTGATAAACTTGGTGTCATTAGAATATTCTAAATCTGACCAGTCAGTATTCGCTAACTCTCTTTTAATGTAGACCTGGCTGTCCAAAGAAAAATGCCGCCTTGTGATTGTCATTTTTTGACTTATTTTTATTTTGTTTGAGGTCTTTATTGAAATAAATATCGGAAAATGATCCGATATTGGTGTTTCAATTACTCCTTTTTTTTAGTGAGATTTCAAATAAAGAATTTGTTAGTATATTATTGATTAATGTTGATGAATTTCTTGTAATTCGAGTTGGCCTATTTATAAGAGGAATTACACCAAATCGGAAAATATCATTGTTAAAGTTTTGTGTTTCTTTATTTTTATCATAGTTTAGAGCGTTAAGATTAAAATCTCCTACTACAAATAAACTTTTTTTTTCTTGGAAGCTTTTCAAAATAATATTTTGAAGATGGTTTAAAAATATTTCTGTTGAAGACTGTGGCGGTTTATAACAGCATGATATTATGGTATATTTAAAGCCATTATTAATGATTTCAATAGAAACAAATTCCCTGTCGTAATCAGATATGCATAGATTGTTTCGTAACTTATACCGCAAACTATTTTTAATGTAAATTACAACACCCCCGCCTCTATTTTTTGATTTTTTTTGCAAATGCACTCCTTCATAATTATTTAATTGAAAACGCACGCTTTCGTTAAATTCGTCATCAGTTAACCATGTTTCGCTTAAACAAATAATATTAAAAATGCTTTCTTCTAAGAAAATTGCTTTCTTCTAAAAAAATTGCTTTCTTCTAAGAATATTTTAAAGTTTTCAAAATTTGCTTTAGCACTTCTTATATTAAGATGAATAAGAGACAGACTCTCATAAGGCTCATTTTCTTTTAAATATTTTTTTATTTCATGCGGAAACATCCCTACCGGCACATCTAGTTTCTTTTTCGGAAATAAAACCTATATAGGCACGTGTTTTTCACGATCCAGGCGTAAACCAAAAGCACGTGTTTATTACGGGCAGTTTTACTAGAGTTTAACACGTGTTTTTTGAGGTTTTAAAGTCAAATTTAAATGTTGCATGTTTTTATCAGTGGTTTCACATTCCTTACGGAAAGTTATTAAAATATAATACTACGTTTCCATAACGGTGAAACCATTAATACTTTAACTGGTATTTATGGTAAATAGTAATAGTTAATTTCACGGAATAAAAACCATTTAGGATACGTGTTATTCTTTTTGTTTTAGAAGGTTTTAAAAACGCAACAGAAACCAAGCGTAACTATTTTCTGATTTGTGCCGGCTGGGATATAAGGTGTTTAATTGTTTTAATGGCATTTCTTGTAGCACTTGATAATTTATTTATTTAATTTATAACACATACAATACAGCTAAGTACTAATATTTTAATTTATTTATGTAATATTATTAAATATTACATAAATAAATTAAAATATTAGTACTTAGCTGTATTGTATGTGTTATAAATTAAATAAATAAGGTGTTTCCATATTCATTAATGAAAAGTTATCAATAAAGCTGTTGTCTGGGTCATGTTTATTAAAAGTGTTTTGATCATTTATTTTAATTACCTTATCTGAAATGTTTTCGAAAAGATTTTTGTATTCTTGTATTCTATTGTATTTTTGTATTTTTGTATTCTATTGTATGCTTCCGTTTCTACTTTGTACTTTGAAAACAAATCTTTTATCATTTTTTTAATTTCTACAAGTGCTACTGCCATAATTTAAATATTTGTTTAAAGTATTAATTTTATTATTATAATAATTTTTATTTTTTTGTTAATATATTTATGTATACTTTTCCTTTGTTAAATTTCTCGTAGCAAAAACACGTCCGTTCGTGATGAAAACCACAAATATTTACCCGTGTCCACAATAACATAATGTGATATAAATTCACAAATATAATTGCAGCACTTATGTCAAGTTTGACATTACCCGTTTTCATGACTACATTTTTACTATTATAATAGTAAAAAATATAAAAAATAAGACGAGGTCTTTTGTGATTAAATCTTATTTATAAATTTTAAGACCTATATAGCTCTTATTACTTGTATAAAGTTATAACGTAATTTTATCTATATTAGTTTTAAAACTTAAATAAAGTGAAATTCCGTTAACTAAATCATAAAAACTATTAGACAAGATCTAAAAGTTTAATATACGTTTATATAGACTAAATCTAAACGTTTTATATACCGTTAATTTAATTAGACTAGGTAATTAATTAGGTACGTTAATTAGACTAGATTTAAACTTAAATTAGACAAAATCTAAACGCTTTAAATAAGTATAATATTTCTATAATAGACGTCTAAATTACGTTTGAATATAGACGCTTGTTCTAAAAGTTAATCTGGATTTTATTCAAAACAGATAATCGACCAAATCTGAACGTTTTGTCGAAATGTTGTTTTGACATTTAATAGACGTTTTTGTGTTTACTGGGTTAGTATTCTTTTGAATTTAATTGAGCTGCTATTTCTGCTTAAATAGCTATTATGTCTAGGCAAAAAAAGTTTATCAACGTTGTACCTATTGTGTTTTAATTCTTTTTAATGTGCTTAAGGATCTTTATGCAGTTGCCATGAAAACTGGTAATGTCATACTTGACATAAGTTCTGCAATTATATTTGTGAATTTATATCACATTATGTTATTGTGGACACGGGTAAAATGTGGAATTTTTCTCCTAACCCTAATCGTATCGTTGCCTCAACTCAAACCCTTAGTTAACGTAGCATCACTCTTTTGCGTGTTCTTCCTAAATCTTTTTGGTCTATGCAATAAAACATTTCCTGTTTGTTTCCGCGCTTTACCCGTTGAAAGTTTTCGTATTTTACAAATGCCTTGTTATTGTTCATGATTTGAGCAGGTCTGAAATAATGTTCACATTTTTAATGTTCATTTTGAAAATTAATTTACGTTAAAAAAAAGACGCTGGCTAACTGTGAAGTCGTTGCATTTTGTTTTCGTGATTATTATAGTTGTAACCGTAAATTATCTATATAAGGTATACATACAACTCTCTTTAAAAAAATCAATAATAAAGGTACTCTATACAACAGCTTTATTATTGTGAACATGTCACATGTTCACTTATAGAAATTGAAATATTAAAGGCTAGTTAAAATTTAGTTATATAGAAAACTAGAAATATTTAATTTTATGTGTTTTACATCCCATATGCTTAGATTAAAGATCGAAGTGCCTGGTAAACTGAAACAAGCATACATAGCTCTGTTGCCTTTTTTTAGTTAAAAATTTCAAGACTTTTTAAAACTTAACATTTTCTAAGTGGACAAAATATGACATTGTTTGATATTATTTTATCTTATTGAAAGATTTATTTTATTTTTCTTTCAAATTAAAAAAGCACATTTTTATTTACGGTTTGTTTGCAATTAGTTTTTGTATGTATATAAAGTGATGGAGCACAGACATCATGGAATCATCTAAAGTAAATAGATGAGGGAAGAGATGAAGTTGCAATGCTATTTTGTATAAAGTTAATAAAAAACTTTTATATAATTTTTTTGTTTGAATTTTTGTCAATGAAAAGAAGGCGGGGGCGGCTTAATTATTTCATCACATACTTAGTACGTTGTGGTTGTATATTACAATATGTTACCATCTACCTTTTAAAAAATAAGTGCTCTAAAAGTAAGGCTCTGCGAAGCTTAGAAATTTCGAAACATATTGAATCAAAAATATGATTCGAGATACAATTCGAAAATTTTCAAAAATCAAATCCTTACTTACTTTGTTTTTGTAGTGGGTATTTTAGATTCTGCACTTTGGCGCTATCAAAATAACGTTACTTATCCTTAAATAACTTTTTAACCAGTCATTAAAAAGGTTAACCAGGGCAAGAAGCATCAATAAAGAGACTTTACAATTGTTTTAATTTATCTTATTTAGAAATATATATTATTAAATAAAAAAATGTTTAAATTTAGACTTTAAAATGTTGATTCGAAACGTGATTCGAATCGCGAAGCAAGTCCTGGTTGGATTCGAGATTCGATTCAAAACAAAAACTACCGATTCGCATGGCATTTAAATGGCTACACGCTAATGTGGTTTATGAGTTGATGAATTTACAACGGAAAAATCACTGATATTAAAAATGAGTGTTTTGTTTTCAAAAGAACACTGTAAATAAATAATTATTGTATTTAGCGCAACAACTGCATTTATATATTTTGTTAGAACTAAAATGCCATAAAATATACTTTCAATTAATTAAATTATTAATAAACATATATCTAATTTCACTAAACACTAAATTTCATTTTTCTCAAAATGAGAAAAATGTGACATCTTTGGTTTTACCCGTGTGGCCTACATATATATATATATATATATATATATATATATATATATATATATATATATATATATATATATTATATATATATATATATATATATATATATATATATATATATATATATATATATATATATATATATATATATATATATATATATATATATATATATCTATATCTATATATATATATATCTATATATATATATATATATATATATATATATATATATATATATATATATATATATATATATATATATATAGATATAGATATATATATATATAGATATAGATATATATATATATATATATAGATATATATATATATATATATATATATATATATATATATATATATATATATATATATATATATATATATATATATATATATATATATACCCAGTGGGAAATAGGCTAGCGAATAGCTAACTATAATCGTAACGATAAAGACAGCAATTTGGCCGTGAGGATTGCTAGCTTTTGTAAGTTAGCGAAAAGCTATCGGCATTTGTAAAAATAAAGACAGCGATTTGGCTACGAGGACAGCTAGCTTGATAAGCTAAAGACCCATTGGTTATTGTAGCTAGCATCATATCGTAATAAATTCGCTGTCTCAAAAATTTTGATATTTAGCTATCAACCAGCTATAGCTTTGTAGACTTTGTTTTATTGCCGCCATTTTAAATAACTTCAAATATTCGATTTGGCAAACTTTCCAAATGTTTTCTAAGATCTGCAAGAGATATGTTTTTCCAAACGTGAATAAATGCTTTTTTTAATTCATCGACATTCGAATATTGTTTTCTTTCTGCATAAACACGTCTTCCTAAGATGCCCCATACGTTTTCAATGGGAATTAAATCAAGTGAGAGCGTTTGCCATTCTAATAATTGAATTTTCTTGCTGGTAAACCATGAGATATTTGACTTTGCTCTATGAATTGGAGCGTTGTCTTGCTGGAAAGTAAAATTGGTGTTACCAGATTTTCACAAAATACCATTCAAATGATCATTCAACAAATCTCTATATTTCTCAGCATTTAATATAGTAGTATTAAAGGCAATCAAAGTTTTTTCAAAAACGACTGAACGCACCCCAAATCATTACTTCTCCTTCCATAGCCCTGTATTTTGAAAATATTTTTTCTTTTTAATGTCATGTTAGTAGTAAGTAAAGCCATCTGGACCATCAAGATTGAATTTTTTTTCATGAGACCACAAAATTTTTTACCATTCTTTTTCCCAAGTCATGTGGTCTTTGGCCAATTGAAGACAAAAGCGTTTGTGCGCTTCAGTTAGTGCTGGAGATGTGCGTTTTTTTTGCATATCTAAGAAAGCCTGACTTTTTAATTACAGGATTTACCGTCCATCTTGAGCATTTCAATCCCAAATCAGCGCCTATTTGTCTCGCAGAGATTGTACGGTTACTAGCGGCATGCACAATTCGTCGCTGTTAGTCGAGCTGTAAGTATGTAAGTTTGGCCAAGATATCCGATATTGCGCCAATATTGTCAAGCAATATTACGCCAATATTGTCTTACCAATATTGGCAAGCAATATTGCGCCAATATTATTAGTCTTGACGCTACGTGTAACTTTTTCTTGGAAATGAAGTGGACATTACAAAAACTACTTAAATAGTTTAACATTGATATCTTGAATGGGAAAAAATTTACGTGCCTTTCTGAAAGTGCTTAAAGGGTCACATTTGGGCCCTTATTTGGTACTGATGACGTCATTTTGACATTTTTCCGAAAAATCAAACTAAATAAAACATATTTTCGTCAAAAGTTAAATAAAATTTTGATAAATTCTCATCAAAAGTTAGACAAAACCTTATAATAAATAACAAAATATTGAAAAAAACTTACTTATCTTTCTGAAAGTGCTTAAAGAGTCAAATTTGGGGCATTATTTGGTACTGATGACGTCACACTGATGTACTTTTTTTATCACAATAAAAAATATATATTTACGTCAAATGTTAGATAATCTCTTGACAAAGCCTTATAATAAATAATAAAATCTTGAGAAAAACTTACGAGCAATTCTAATAGTGCTTAAAGGGTCAAATTCGGGCCCTTGTTTGGTACTCATGACGTCACGCTAATAATTTTTTTTAAATTTCGCGAAAAAAATTTTGTGAACAGATTATTAAAAGGGAAAATTCGAATCAGTTGAATAATATTTTGTTTAGGTGTCGTCCCAATCATTTGGGACGACACCCAATTGAGCATCAGTTTAATCTTAAGTTGATTGCCAATTTCTCGCCTTCCATATCCGTTGGGTTTTGGAATATTGAGATTTGCCTCCAATGATTTTTTGACAATTGCTATTTGATACGAAACTCTCTTGCAATGACACATAAGAGCATCCCTGGTTGGCAGAAACTTTTTAGGTTCCGTAGCTTCTTTCTTGGCAATAAACTTAAGGTATCTTCCTTCGTTCGTATCACTGCATTATAATTTCTATAATTGACATATAAACTTTTCGATTTGGTCAAAATGGGTTACATCAAAGGAATAAAAGTCCCCAACCTTGAAAAAATTGACTTGTACTCTTCAGACTGTCTTATTAGTTTGAGAAACTTTGACTTACCAATCATGTAAAATGCATTTGTATAACTGTTCCCGCTAAATGAATGAAGAGCAAGAAGAGCATTACAACAATCAGTACCTAACTGTGAGGCAATAAGATTTATATCAAGAGTCCGTCTTTCAGTAGAGACGCCAATATCCACAAATAATTCTATTTGAAGTTGGTTTTGAAAGTACAAAGCGTAAATAGCAATATCTGTGTCAACCGTGTGAATGCAAACGGTTTCGAAACCAATAGATATATAATATATAGGCAGTTTAAAGTATGTTTTTTTTAAAGACAAAACCTCGCTGCGAATCTCTTGTGCGACATGATGGATAAGCTGTTCAATCGGTTTTGGATTATTCCTTTTTTCTAAATTCTCAATCTTTTTTAAAAAAACTTCAACGATTTTCCCCTTCTCAATGGTATTGTTGCATAAGAAAGAATACCTTATTTTGGTGACCGCAACTGAACAAACCCGCAAGATCTGCAACTACAGCATTCATTAAAGTCCTTTTTTCCAGAATCTTAGCTTTATATCCGTTCTTATATCTATTAGTTCTTATATTTATTTTATACGTTCTTATATTTATTAGTCTTTTTGCAATAGCAAATGCAACACTTTTGATCCGCAATAATTTTTCCTGAAACAAAGCAATTATTTTAATTTTTAAGTAGTATATAAAACATAAAAAAAAAATGTGAAAACTGAGGGCAATATTCTTTGCTTTGCATTTCATACTCAAGGGTTTTTTAATTTACTTGATCTATCTCTTTTCCGATCTGAGATTCTGCGCTTAAATGAGGATGCATTATCCACGCCTACACTCTCGTTGACTTTTTCTGCTCTATTTTTTCGATGTTATAAAATGTTTAATGTTTTTTATATTTACATTCTGATCGTAACTTTTTTGATGAAACAAGAAAGTTGTTGGGCACGTATCAGCAGGTCCGTATCTAGCATTATTTGGTCTTCGAGATAGGGGTTTAAACTTTTTATGGTCTTTGACCATATAAAGTTTAAACCCCCCTCAGTTTTAGGGGGTCGCAAACTTTATATTATTATAATTTTTGAACGCTGAAATATTTTACTATGAAATTTATAATTTATCGATAAATATAAGTCTAGTTAAAAATAGTACAAAAATATTTCATCAACTTGTTGCTCGCACGTTTGGGGCAGGAAAGCACAAATTTTTGGGCTTTTTGTTCCCAAGCTCCAATCATCGCAATTTTTTGCAAAGCATCCTTATTTGACATAAGTATAAACATATAAATGTTTGGAGTTTGCTCCATGTCAGAAAGTTAGATATCTCGAAGACCAAATAATGCTGGATACGGGACCTGAATTTCATCTAGAATGTTTATGATTTTAAAGTCATTTCGAATTTGACGATAGTAAAAAAAATATATTATCATCAAATTTACGCTATTTATTGTTTTTTCCATACCATCGTTTAAAGCGTATATAAAAAAATAAATTGAGTTGTCCATTTAGTTTGTGAGTTACCAAGCATTGTAAGTCACAATGCTTGGTTTGTAAGTCGCAATGCACGAGTCACTTTCGCAAGCGCATTTTCAGTAAAACCACGCAGTTTGTTATTATTACGAGCAACTTCACCTTAATGAAGTATACAAGCATTTTTAATTAATTTTTTAGGAACCAGATTAAAAGCTGCATTTTTTGGCTTCTCGCCATTGTTAAGTTTAATAATAATAAATAAATAAAAATAAAACACGTTTTTTTAGTTTTATGTTTTATATTTTTGCAACAACCGTTTTCTTTTAAATTGATTTCAGTTTGTTATGCAAATATTTTGTTTTATTTATAAAAACGACTTTGATTTCTTTTTTTCATTTATGACGGTAATTCTTTAATTTTAAAAAGAACTTTGATAACATTAAAAAAAGCAAACAGTTTTTGAAAAGTAAACATTTTTTAACGTAAACAAAGAACGGGAACTTTGTTTATTTATTAGATTTATTAAATTGAAATTATTTCATATCTTTTATACAATATTAAAAAAAAAATTATAAATTTTTTTTTTCTAAATAAGGTTTATGAAATTTTAATTATATAGATTTATGTAATTGTATTTAAAAAAGCTAATTTTACAAATAATTATTTGCCTGTCAATAATTTGATAAAACTAAGTTAATGCTTTGCGGTATTGGATTTATAAACAACATGGCGGATAAATTATACTTAAAATCTTTTCAATAATCTGCATCAATTTTTGTCTCTAACTTAAATTATAAGCACTTTCTCAAGTTATAAGGAACAAGTCTATATAAAAATTAGAATGTCCACTCAAAATGTTTAGTTTTCTTTTTTTTTTTTTTACATGTAGCGACCAGACTATATCCATTATCGTTTTACTGATATTTTTATGCCAATATTGGCGAAATATTGCGCCAATATTGATTTACTGATATTGTTATGCCAATATTGGCGAAATATTGTTTGCCAATATGGGCTTTATATTAAATTTTACATATTCGTACGCATGCGTAATATTAAGGAATATTCATTATGTCCTTTAGTTTTGTTAAATGTGTTTAAATGTAAATAATAACATCTTTTTACATAAACAGGCATCCTTATGTTATTAGTTTTTTTATAAAAACAAATAAGAGTTCAAAATAAAAAATTTAATTTATGAAAAGAGAAGAAGTAGGATAAGTATTTTTAATTCAACATTTACAGAGTGAATCAGAAGAAGAAGTGTTGGTAATTTATTTTGAAACAGATAGTATCACGAGATGAAGTGGTAAGAGTAATAAAATTCTTTTATTCAACATTACGAATTGAATTACGAGAAGATATGGTTGTAATTAATTTAAAGCATATCGCATCACGAGAAGAATAGGAAAAATAATGCTATACTTAAGTATCAAGATTAAAATAGTAAGTTAATTTTTAATTGCAAACACTTCGAGAAGATTTTATCTATAAAATATAAGTTTTACAGTCTATTTATTTTGTTAAAGATATTCGTTTATAAAAATAAAAACATCATTATTATTGTTTCTAACTTTTATAAGATTTTAATTTACAAAAAAGGTACCCCTGCTTGACACATAATAACATCAATAATATATATATATATATATATATATATATATATATATATATATATATATATATATATATATATATATATATATATATATATATATATATATATATATATATACCCATATAGTGTAGTCGAAAGAGCGTTTTAATGTAAAAAAAGTCTCTTACGACTACAATTTTAATTACCTCGTCTCTTCAGCTGTTTTTGATTGTCATCGAAATGTCAAAGCAATTAATTTATGCGGAAGTACATTAAATTTAATTGTTTTTTTAAAAATTTTTAAAAAACCGCAATTATAATGACTAGAAAGTTTTTTTTAATTAGTGGTGTTTTTGTTATTGATTTAATAAAAAACATTTTTAAAACATGCGTAAATGTTGCTACATCGACTATCTTATAGCCTGACTCGCAACGGAGTGCTGCTACATCGACTGACAAATAGCCTGACTCGCAACGGAGTGCTGCTACATCGACTGACAAATAGCCTGACTCGCAAGGGAATGCTGCTACATCGACTGACAAATAGCCTGACTCGCAAGGGAGTGCTGCTACAACGACTGACAAATAGCCTGACTCGCAAGAGAGTGATGCTACATCGACTGAGGGTTTGGTTTGGCCAGGCAGTCTATCAATTAAAAAAAAAAATTTAATTTTTCAAACTTTTTCTGGTCTGGTTTATTAACCCGCTCTTTAAAACTACAGTTTATGGGAAACTTTTTTTGATGCCATGCAAGAGACATGCAAGAGTGTATATATATATATATATATATATATATATATATATATATATATATATATATATATATATATATATATATATATATATATATATATATATATATATATATATATATATATTATTGACCTTCACACACACATATGCACACACACGCACACACAAATTTATTTCACACAATAATTAATGCTGAAAATAGTGAAAATTATATAAATGCGACTTTGAAAATGCAATAAGCTTTAGTGAGGATTCATGTTGGACATTAGCCTTGGAGAATAATCCATTCTGAGTATGTACCACCAACAATGATACTCTAATGCCGATCTCTAGGTAACATTAAAATCCAATTGTAGAGTTAGTCATTTATTCTATAAGCTTTTAATTTTAGAAGTAGGAGTTGTGAAATGTGTTGGAAGATTTCAATATATCTGATATAAATTTTCTATATCAGTTTTATTCTCCAAGGCTAATGTCCAACATGAATCCTCACTAAAGCTTATTGCATTTTCAAAGTCGCATTTATATAATTTTCACTATTTTCAGCATTAATTATTTTGTGAATTTTACTTTAATCTTGTTTAACTACTCTTAACATAACATGATGTAGCAGATCTAGTTTAACTTATTGATTTGTTTATTACCTACAACATTGCATTAAACTATTGCATAAAATAAAATGCTATATAAAATAAAAGATATTATAAAAAAAACTTTTTTATTGCAAAATTATTATCTTGTAATAAATTTGTGTGTGCGTGTGTGTGCATATGTGTGTGTGAAGGTCAATAATATATATATATATATATATATATATATATATATATATATATATATATATATATATATATATATATATATATATATATATATATATATATATATATATATATATATATATATATATATATATATATATATATATATATATATATATTTAATTGTGACTATTTTTTAGCTGACGTACCGTTAAACTGAAGGTGGTAATAAAGTTTACAAAATTTGGTCTGGCTGAATTTTTCAATGAAATAACAATATGTGTGCCATGAATGTAATCTGTTTTTCATGGCGTATCAATAAAAGTTTGGTGTATTGGCCAAATCACTTGCAAGCATCTTGCCTTTAAACTGCCTTGCGTAAAGTCGCGCTTTTAAAAGTAACTGAAAGCAGCTGAAAATAAGAATGTTTTGGTAATTGTCTTATTTACAATATTGTTTTTGTTTTATTTACAGTATTGTCTTTGTTTTTTATCTAAACAGCTATGTTTGACTCAAATATAGTAAATGTTGATTGTTTAGTATGGTTTCATTACTTCTTTATACTTTTTTTTGACAGTTATGAGACTGCTTTAGAATGGAATTATCTGTGCCTCCAGCTTAAAAGGATGCAGGTTACAAAAAAAGTGACACTGATGAGATTGTCTCTCAGTTTCTCAAAGATTGAAGAAATCTTTAGTGTTTTAGGGTTAAGTGATTCCATCAAAGCTTTGCTTGACTATCTCTTTCGATTTATTGAATTTATTTGCCGGTTATAAATGAAAAAAGATCTTCGAAACCTCAAAGAAAAATTATGGAACAAAGACACCTTATGAATCAATAGTATATATCAGTGAATTGATATTAGATAATAGTTTTTGGAAACAGTACCATGTACTATTAAAGTTTCTAGTTTTTAAAATATCTGATACATTTATATGAAACATACAAACAATTATATTACATTTAATACAACAATTATATTACATTTGTTTTCTTATTTTAGATGAACTTTCTTACTTCGGTTGCAGGAGATGAGAAACAACTTACAGCAGCAATCTTAATACAGCTAATGGCCAAAGAAGTATGTTTTTCATACTCAGTGTATGGAATGAAACAAAAACCTCCTGCAAGGTCGTTATAGGTAAAGCACAATATTTGTATTCTACATCCCATTTTCTTTTAATAAATAAATATTTTAATAAAAGCTAATTACTTTACAATATTTATACGTTAAAAGTTATATATTTCAAAATTATATTGTGATGATATTTAAAAAACATTTTGTAGAGTTGCGTCTAGTCGTTTTTCGTTTGTATTCGTTCATTTCGAAATCGCTACTGACAAAAGTATTAAAGAAAAAATTGGCAGTTTTCTGGCGACAGTCATTAATAAAGATTACGGAAGAAAAATAGAACCGTAACTGAGCAACGCCCAATATTGAGCAATGACATCTGTAGGGTAAATAAGTATCGCCAATATAATGAAAGTCGATGCCCACATCTCATAGTGAGAGTATAATACAGTAGTTTTTTGTACGTGTATTTAAATAACATTGATTTTATTTTGTTATATTTTGGTTTTGGAAAACTCTATACCTCTTTTTTTCATTTGTATCTGTTTCATATAACTTTAAATAAATTTAATGATTTCGAATTTTTTTTTCTTAAAGCGTGTTCTATGATTATTGTCACCTCCTAGACTATAACCTGTTTAACTCAAAAGAATAATGCAGCCTAGTACTATAGTATCACTTAAACAAGAAAAATGTTACTAATTTTAATTATTACAAATTTGTAGAATGCAATATTTTTTATTATTTTTTAATAATAAAAATTTAATCGAAAATACTCAATATATTGCCTTAATTTAGTTATATATTATATATCTCAGGATAATATTGTAAACTATATTAGGCCAATGTTGGCCAATATAATATCCCCATTATTTGCGCGATGTTATTTACAATATTGGTGCAATGTTATAAACTATATTGGGCCAATGTTGCAGTGTAAACATTTTGCCAATATTGACTTTACAGCATTGGTGCAATATTGTATCGCCAATATTGACTTTACAATATTGGCGCAATAATGTAGCGCCAATATTGGCAAAATGTTTACATTGCAACATTGGCCCGATATAGTTTACAATATTGCGCCAATATTGTAGATAATATCGCCCCAATATTGCGCCAATATTGTTTGCTACTAGGGTATTGATCAAACGTGGTGAGTGTTTCAATTTGCAAGCAATTCTTTATCAGAGAGTATAGTTCCTCTTGGTATTCGTTAGAATGTATTTTGTAATTTGAAAATATAATAAATTTAATTTAAAAAAATGAATTTACTACTATTTTTTGATGGCTTTTGATGCACTTTAGATAACGAGGTTATAATTACGCACCACGGTTTTAAACGGTTTTATAATTTGAGTTAATTAAAGTACAAATAGATTCATGTAAATTATTTTGTTTATTTCAAAAAATGATCTACAAATAGATTTTGATCAAAGATAGTTTTAAGTTTTCTACACAGGTGAAGTTATAATTCTGCATCTGTATTAAAATTATTTATTATATTTAACTATTTATGCGTATATATATATATATATATATATATATATATATATATATATATATATATATATATATATATATATATATATATATATATATATATATATATGCATAAATAGTTATTACAATTAGATATTATGTAGCATGTAAATATCATGTAAAAATTATAAAACATAACAATGCATTTTTTGACAACAAGACCTTATGGTTGTCAATTTTTTCAAAAGATCTTTCAAAGGTTATGTTGAGAATTTAATATAAATATATACCAAATAATAAACTACAAATTTAGTTATATAATGTTTTATTATATATATTTATAATTAATATATTTATTAATGTTTTTTTATCTAGTTGAAATTAATGGTTGTTTTTTAAAAAAAAAAAGTTTCAAAGTTTTAAGGAAGGGAATAAATTATTTTTAAATTTATAATTAAAACTGTTCGTCGTTAAACACCTTATGTAGATATAAAATAAATAAATTTTGTTATATATATATATAAAACTTAAATATTAACAAATTTTAAAATAAAAAATTACCTGACTGCCGTTTAAGTAATTTCCTAACGTTACGTTAACATCGCTCATGATTTTATCAACGACTCTGTCACCAATAATTGAAAAGTCATATTTCCTAAAGAACTCTTTATAAACGGAAGATATGTTTAAATATGTTTTGCACTCGACACCAATATTTTTTGCCGTTAATAAATAAAGAATGCCACTATATATCATAAGACTTTCATCAGAATTAAAACTATTTTGTGAACTTATATTAAATAGCGACAGAAGATCATCAGATGTGAAACACTAAAAATAAAATATTTCTGAAATATATCTTTTAAGCCTATTTTAATATAGTTTTTACAAAGTTTTTTACTTTCGGTTTTAACTTACCAAGTTGCATGAAATGTACGACTGGTTTTTGCTACAATTTCTAAAATGGAGTTTAGTCATAATGATTTGGATATCTTCTTTAGATGATACTTGTTTCAAACTGTCAAGTAATGCAGTTCTTTCAAATCCTTCATTTCTAAATAAATTGTTTACATTTTCGATGGTATAAACAACAGCAAAGAAACAGAGTAAAAATTTGAGCCACATTATATTATTTCTAGGTTGGTCGTGTATACTTATTTCTTCTGCTGATTTTGTTTTTGAAATTGTTTGCACACGCCCGCAATGCGTTCATCTGTAACTTTATAAAAATTTTAAAGTTTTAAACACGTCATACTTGACGATTAATCAAATAAAACATTTCCTAAACCTAATTATTAAGCTTTGTTAAACTTTAAGACAATTACAAAACGTCCGGATACTTACTGTAAATAGAGCTTAAATAAAGTATTCCTGAATATTTTTGAAAAACACACGAATCTTAAAAAACAAAACTTCTTAAACTAGAAAACTATTAAAACAACGATTTTTAAAAAATTCAAGACGAAAGTTACGAAATTTAACGAAAACCAAAAATATTGTAAATAAAATTAAAAAAAATTAATTTTTAGACTAAATACAGCTGGGTGATGGATTTATCTGGAAAAAAAAATATGATAAAAAATAGTATTATTAAAAATAGAATTAACAAAAAATATTTCCAAATGTGCCAAGCTTGCAGCTGATACATTTCTGAACAAAGTTACGATTCAGTTGCGTGTTTAAAATGCTCCATAACAAAAAGAATATGTCAAGAATAGGGTTTTAATTTCATGAAATTACAGTTTACCGAAGGATATTAATAGTTTTGCTGTTATGGAAACGTAACAGAATATCATACCATGTTTCCGAATGTAAAACCATCAATAGAAACAAGGAAAATTTAAATTTGACTTTAAAACCTCATAAAACACGATTTAAACTCGAATAAAATAGCCCGTGAAATCAACGTATTTTTACGCCTTGATTGTGTTTATACGAGTTTTTATTCTGAAAATGAAATTTTAACTACTAAGCTACTAATGCAAAGATTTTTTTTTTAAGTACATATTGTTTTACCAGTTTTAATTTTTGTCATCTTCATCAGTGAAATGTCATCATCATCCGTGTAATATTTGTAAAATAACTTTTGTAAAAACTTAAGTTTCTCTGGTTCCTTCTAATTTATTTTAACATTTTCTGTAATAAACACATAGGCGGCTGTCCACTAATTACGTCAACAATTTTTTAACAATTTATCAATACTTATCAATAACTTGTCAAACATCCAGAGACCCTCCTATAAAATTACGTCAATATTTTCCATTATTACTAACTCTTTCCCACCCCCACCCCCACCATCTTTCTAAAAATCAAATTTAGATAAAGGCAAAATAATAAAGGCAAAATTTTAGAAAGACTAGTTTACCACTAAAACAAAAAAGTGATAAAAAGTTAAATGTTTAGAAAAAAAAACTATTCAATTTTTAAAACCATTTTAAATTACAAATAAACAAAAAAGCGAATAAAAGTATAAGGTATGAAAAAAAAAATTGTTAAACTTTTAACTTAGGAACATACTTAAACGGCTTAATTATGAACATATTTCAAATTAGTACAACACTTCAATGTACCAATCCTCATCACTTTAATAAACATTTAAGTAATATAATGAAGACTATGCACTTATATAAATCTTTTTTGTTTGCACAGCAGACTAACCAACAACAACTTTGAAAAAATGATAGTGTTACGAGTAAGCATTAACATTTAGTTCTGTATGTGAATGGTCTTTTTAAAGCACAACCCGTTTTATAAAAAGTAGTAATATAAACAGCTTTATTATCTACCGAAATTCTGTTAGAACTCGTATTACAAAAAAAAAGCAAAAGAAGAAATTGCTACCTATATTTACAACCCAATAAAGGTCAATTATTATTGAATTACAAGTTTAAAAATTTTTAATGAAAAAGCTTTATCTGTTGGGAAAAATACAGCTCTCTCAAACGAATGTTAGACAGGAAAAAGACACTTCTTGCTGCAACTCGAGAAAAATTGTAAACAATAGGTTCAACGGATTATTAAAAATAATAATTGTATGAGTTTTCACTTTTTAAATAAAACCTTCCTCTACGTCCCCATGTCGAGGAAACTAATAATATCTTGATAGCTGATAATACCTGATTGGTGCTTCGGTGTTAAGTAATAGTTAATTTCAACGAAGAAAAACCTTATTTTCAATATTTATTTTTTTAAATTGTTTTTTAGGTGCCCCAAGATGACCAAACGGTTTTGTCACAGAGCACGGTTTTGTCACAGAAGCGAAAATATGTCTAAGGCTCGTTTCGAACCTGGATCTCCTGCTTATAAAGTAAGCGCTCTAACCACTGCGGCTGCGCTATATGTGTTATTCTTTTGGTATTAGGGGATTTTAATAACCCATCAGAAACAATGCGTAACTTCATTTGCCCCGTTTCCGCTCATTAAACATTTTGGTATTCAAATTCCTTTTTTTTATCATACAAAAGTTAACGAATAATTACGAAATCTAAAATCTGTTCCAAAAATTACAAGCCATTTTTGGGAATGATATGTAAACAAAATAATCGTCGCCAAAACCTTACACTGCTCGTACTCGGTGTATTTAAGGCAATTTTAAAATATAATAGCGTCTGAATGATATTTTGTTGACTACGACATATTTCCGTTAAAATGATCAAGCCCGTGAATTACGAAAAGACGAAAAAAGTCAAAATGATAGATTTTGCGGTATCATAAAGAATAAACTTTTGTAGCGAAAAAACCCAGACCGAAGACTCTTTTTTTTTTTTTTTTTTTTTAAATCTTTTTAAAATCACAATCGCTTGTCTGAATTTGAATAACATTTCAAATGAATACGTTGTTTAGGTGAAATGAACATTATAGTTTAATAATATGATCTGTTCTGATCGTTTATAGGCAAATTATTAGCTCTTTTTTAGTCGAAATTCTCGTATTTTTTGTGAAAATTGATAGAAATATTGTACTTTGACAATTAAAAAAGGATCTATAGTGGATTTAGGGACTTTTTCAAAAGATTTTAACTAAGTTCATCTTAATGCCGATGAGCAAAAGTGATCTAAAGACTCCAAAATGATGTTCTTTAGATCTTATATATTTATTTATTCATAAATAAATAAGATCTAAATTCTCCTGCCATTAACTTATATAAATTAATGGCAGGAGCAAGAAAAAGGCACAGTTTGGCTTATCGCCGAGTCCCACATATAAAAAAAAACTCTATATAAAAAAAACTCTACATAACCGTAACATACAAATATATATAATACAAATATATAAAATATAGATCAGAATTAAAACAGAAAATAACTGAGAAAATTAAGAAATTCAAAATAGCAAATAATTAAGAAGTGTTGAAATGCTAACAACCGCTAAAATATTTAAAAATCATTTAAACAAAAAGTTTTAAATAAAAAAATAAAATTTTAAAATTAACATTATCACAAGATGAATTTTAACGTCATTACTTAAATTTCATTGATATAAATATTTATATTTATATCAATCAATATCAAATATTTATATTTATATAAATAAATTTGTTTTTGTTTGATTAAACTTTAAAATAAACATTTAAAGTCAGATAAATTAAGATCCCTTAGATGAATAGTAATAATTATTTTTATTCATTTTTAAATTGCTCCAATGTAGTCTTGTTTTTGTTGACAATATCAGGGAATTTTTTCCACAGATAAGGTCCGCGATATTTAATTGATTAGGAGGTTAATTTTAAATTATACTTGAGAAGAGCAAAGTTGTTATCAGAAAACTTTGTTGAATATTTATGATTAATTTTATTAAAATAGGTTTGAAAAATTATTGGAGACAATCCCATTTTTATTTTAAACATAAACAATAAAACTTGGTGTAAATTGAGTTTATACACATTTAAAGCACCGAGTGTACGTAAAAGTGGTTTGCAAGGAGTATTTCTGTAGGCTCCAAACACTATTCTGCATGCATGTTTTTGTTTGTTGTAGATTTTCATAAGTTTTGTAAAGCCAGTACTAGCCCACACAATATTACAGTAAGATAAATAACTGTGAATAAAGGCAAAATATAATTTTTTTAGGGATGCTACATTTAAAAAAGGTTTAGCCTTAAACATCATTGCAATAATTTTTGAGGGTGTTGTTTCAATACTATTTATATGTGAATACCACAGTAAATTTTCATCGAGTTTTACTCCTAAAAAGTTTACGTTTGTTTCCCTTTTAATATAAGTATAATTAATTATAAGATTTGGTCATTTTAGAGGAATGTTTTCCTATTTATTTACTTTATGGAAAAGTATATATTTTGTTTTATCCACATTTAATGAAAGTTTGTTACTTACGAATCATTCATCAAACTAACATAACTGTTTATTAACTATTTTAAAAAGTGTTTTAATATCTCTGTGAGAATAAAAAAGATTGGAATCATCAGCAAACAAAATTAGGTCTAAAAGATTTGTTGCTAGGTATAAGTCATTTATGTACAATAGAAATAAGGGTCCTAAAATTGAGCGCTGAGGAACCCCGCAAGTTATGGATTATGGAGTTGTGTTATTTTGATCATAATATAAAAATTGCTTTCGGTTTGTCAGATACCCCTTGAACCAAAGTAAGTTTTTATTTTTCACTCCGTAGTTTTCAAGTTTTTTTATTAGAGTATTGTGATTTACGTTATCAAAAGCTTTTGACAGATCAATGAAAACTCCTAATGTATAACTGTCATTATCAACATGCAATGTTATAAAGTTAAAGTTCATTTAATAATATTTTCAAACTTTCAATGTTTTTATTCAAACTTCTAATATTGATATTTAAAATTGAAAAAGTGCTTTTATTTTGTTTAAGATGTTGCGACATTCAGCAACGGAGTAATACTTACTTTCTAACATTTTGCGATTAAGATAATTTGATTCAGTGAAAAAATAATTCTTTTATTCTACTGCTTTTTTAATATTTTACAAGATTAATTGTATATATAAAAGCAGCAGTTATACAAGGATGTTTCCACTCTCACCCCGTAAGTTTACACATAGCCTACAGTAAAAAAAAAAAAATGAACAAATTATTCTTTTATTCTACAACTTTTTTAATATTTTATAAAATTAATTGTATATATAAAAGCAGCAGAAATCGTACGTAAAAGTTATATAAAAGGAATATAAGAGTTTAAAAAGGAGATTAGTTGAATTATTTTTAAAAATTCAACTAATCTCCTTTTTAACTACTAATTCACGCAAAATTTCATTAGCGTGAATTAGTTGAGTTATTAAAAAATTAGTTGAATTCGCGCAAATGAAATTTAGCGTGATTACGTGGTTTTGAACTCCACTTAACTATTTTTTTTGTTGTTGAGTTTCTGAACACCTTTAACAGTCATTCACGAAGTGACAATAATACAGTAAATAGTTGTTCGAACGAAATTCGGAAATTTATAAGATAACAATATGAGAACACTTTAAAATAACCACTAATTTAGTATTCCGACCTGGAATCAATGTTATAAAACTTTTTACCGACTTAAAATGCTACCGGCAGAAATTTTACTCAAGGAATTTTTATAGTAGTAAATTTGATTCGTAAAATATTTTTCAATTCATTGTTATAAAACTTTTCCGCATCAAATTTTCTTAATATCTATGCTCTGAATTTATTTTGAGAAATCTATTGTCCTGATCAATAACATTCTTAAGACATAAAAGACTGGCAAAAACAAAGTGTTTTTGAGTTGAAGTTTCAAAAACATCATAGCTAACAAACTGAAGTTTTCTCATAGACTTGAACAGTTCCTATTCTGACGAAGAACGCTTTGTTGCTTTAGAATATTTGGCAAATCGAGACAACCACGAGAAGTAAAACTGTTTAAACAGTATTTAAACTGTTTAGAATACAATTTAAAAATAAAAAAATGAAATTGTCATTAAATATTTATCCTAACCCATAACAAAATTTGTATTGTTTTTCTGTAAAGAAATTTATACTATTTTCTTTAGGCTTTTGAAACAAATAGCCTTTAGAAATAAAGATTTCTTTAGACTACCAATTGCAAATCAACAAAATATTCTATAGACTTTATGTAGTTGGAATTCTAAGACCATTTGTTTTAAAAGTTTATAGAAAAATGTGTTGATTTTAATATATAAAATCTATACAAATTTTGTATATTTGTTATTGGAAAAAAAAATAGGAAAATTTCCATAAGTAAACTTTTAAAAAAAATGACTTTAAATATTAAATAATTAAAAGAGCTATTCAGAAGTTCATTATGTAAATTTTTATAACATTTCATTATGTAAATTTTATTATGTAAATTAACATTTCATTAAGTAAATTTCATTATGTAAATTAACAGTTCATTATGTAAACTTTTATAACAATTTATTTAGACACAAAAAAAACATTTAAGCATGAAGCTCTTTTGATGTTTTCTGATTAGAATTATATCCACAATATGTTTTGCCAAAACATATTGTGAAGTACGCTAAAACTTTTGACATGCTTCCTTACCATAGACAGTATGAGAAACCTTGTAAACAAGTTGTACATGATCTCTAAACACTTTTTGAATAAGAAGAAAAATCCTTGATGGATTTTGTTGTAAATTCATCTGACTTTATCAAAAATATTTTAGCTTATACCATATTTAAGCATCAAAGGTATATTCTAGGACTTCATTAATTCTGTTTGTAGTTAGACTACTTGTTTTACTATTTCGAATCTCAGATAACCTCTGCATAAACTTTAAATGGAAAAACTTCTTTTGCCAACTAAAGTTGATCTGATTTCTGGACCAATAAATAGTCCTGATAAATTAAGCAAAAGTGCATTTTTTATCCAATAGAACTTCCTTTATCGTTTCTAATTAGCTTAATAACAAACTTTGCAAGTTTTCAAAAATTTTAAATTCCTGATACTTTTCATTCAGGCTTCAATGTTTAAAAGAAAGTTTATAAAGTTAATTTGAAAAGTTAATTTGTTTATTTACTTTTATTCGTAAAAACTTATATATAAATATATATATATATATATATATATATATATATATATATATATATATATATATATATATATATATATATATATATATATATATATATATATATATATATATATATATATATATATATATATATATATATGTATATATTAACTTTTAGCAGAATAATTAGCCAATATTAAAGATACAATACAATTCAAAATCTTCTATGTCTCGGAATACTCAGCATTTCAAATAAAAGAAATGAACGTTCACTTATTTGCATAGTGAAAAAAATAGGTTTATCATCTACTGATCTCAGTCGACAAAGACAAAAAAATTCTGGTGTTGTTGCTAGTGCTAAAACAATTAGAAGAGTACTACAAAAACATAATTACAAGTGGCAAGATGCTTGCGAAAAAGCCCTGTCTATTGATAAAACATTAGAAAACAAAAAAAACTGTTGTTTAGCTCATAAAATTTGGTCTTTAAGCATGTGGCACAACGATCTTTTCTGAGATGAAATAAACGTTGAAGTTGGTTTAAGAAAAAACCAAGTAATGCTGAAAAGAAAGCCACATTACTAAATGGACATAAATTGCTCTACAAATAGAACAAAACATGGTTGTGGTAGTATAGACATCTGGGCCTGCATAAACTATGAAGATGTCGGTGGTTTCAAAATATTTGATGAAAGGCTTGATTCTCTGAGATATTTAGATATATTAGATAATTATTTGATGCCTTCTTTTGACATTTTCTAAAAATATATGGGAATCTTCTCACAAAATAATGCAACATGCTGCTATGATTGGCTAACAATTGTTTGAAAAAAACAACATTTAAACCATGTCATGGCCTGGCAATAGTCAATTACATAGAAAATTTGTGGTCTGGGTTAAACCGCAATCTTGATAAAATTGAAATAAACGATCTGAGCCGGACAAATTGGACAAGACATGTGCAACCAAATAATACTAATTTAATTTCTTTATATAAAAGTTTTGAAAAAGATTGTGAAGAAAAGCGTCTTAATGTAATAACATCAAGTTATAACATCAATAGTTGATGTTATAACTTAATGTTAAGTTATTACATTAGTTAGTTTATGTTATAACTTAATGTTAAGTTATTACATTAGTTAGTTTATGTTATAAGTTTATCACAAAGATGAAATAACATCAAGTTCTTTTTTTTTCAGTAAATTTTTTGTTACTTTTTTTACTTTAAATTTTCAAAAATTTAAAGTAAAAAAGTTAACAAAAGTGCAAATCACAGTATTTAAACAACCAGATTTCAATTACATATTTAAAATTAGGCTCGTAGCAAGTTTTTTGTTTTCGTTTGAGAAATTAACTTTATGTTACGACATGGAAAAAACTTCAAACATTTATATATTCATGCTTATGTAAAGCTTTTTAAAAGTATTGCAACAATCGGAGTCTGCTAACAATAAATTTCTAAAATGTTACTTTCCCTTACATGCAGGGGCGGATCCAGCATTTTTTGGTCTTCGAGATATCCAACTTCCAGACAAGGAGCGAATTCCAAACACTTATATGTTTAATCTTATGTCAAATAAAGATAACTTGCAAAAAATTGCGATAGTTGGAGCCTGGGATCAAAAAAGCTTCAAATTTTTCGCCCCCTGCCCCAAACGTGAGAGCAACAAGTTGATGAAATATTTTTTGTACTATTTTCAACTAAACTTATATTCATCTATAAATTTTAAATTTCATAGTAAAATATTTTAGCGTTCAAAAATTATGACTATGTAAAGTTTAAATCCTCCTCAATTTGAAGGGGGTTGCAAATATTGGTCATAATTTTTAAATCTATAAATTTTAATTTCCATTGCAAGTTGGATATAGGTGCCTAATTTCTTTTTCTCTGGAACAATTATCTGGAACTTTTCTATAAAAAAAAAAAAAAAAAAAAAAAAAAAAAAAAAAAAAAAAAAAAAAAAACTCTTCAAATCTATCTTACTGCTCCTAAACCTTGCGGCTCTAGGTTCAGTTGCTTGTGGGACCATAAGTTTTGCTTATAATGGCCTTGCGGCAGCTAGGCCACTAATAGTACAGGCAGTAAAGATATTTACGAGAAAAGTTCTAAATTTTTCATTCTTATATAAAAGTACCGTAGTTGTTTAAACCAAGACTTTTAGAGTCCAAGGATATTCTTGAGCAGGTGGACTTTTTTGTATCAAAGTGGTAAAAAATCTTTACGCAAATAAAGCGTCCTCTTAAAAAGTTCAGTGCTCCTTAATCTTCAGGGCATGGTGTTATTTAACTTTCTCTCCTTAGTTTTTAAATAATAAATACAATTGCGCAAAAAACTTGTAAAAAAGAACTAACAATTATGCCAATTATTTTCTTTTTAAATAAACTCCTCTTTCTGAGACTCCCTTGGGTTTATGTGCCTTCTGCTAACTGCCTTGTTTTAGCTTTATCTAAATTTAAGACCTTTCGAATGTTTGGCCAGAAAGTAAATATTTTTGAAATTAGTTTAATTCAAAGAATAATTATTATAGCTAAAACTATCATGGACCGGAAATAGAGAGGGTTTTAATCATGGGCAGAAACCTATTATTGCTATTTTCAAGCTTTACAGAGAGGAAATACCTAAAACCGCGCAAACCAAATGTTGCGGCAATCTAAATATTAGTGACTTGAAGCTTTGCTTTTTTGCTTTACTTTTGTACAAGATCCTATAAATTATTTTACGAACTACATAATTTTTTTTTTAATAAAGATTTATTACTACTTTTAAAATAAAAAATCTCCTACTTAAAAAGTATTATTTTATTTGTAAATTTAATTTGTACATTTGGTAGCATATTAATTTTATGTAATTTACTTTCACATGTAAGTTTTTTTTAATACAATTTTTGTTTTTATTTTTTAATTTTAATTAGTTACTTTTATAGGTAAATGTAAATTGCAGTTTGAGGAACTTTTATATTATGTAATATAATTTTCAAAAGTAATTAACTTTTAAATGTAAATATAAACAGCTTTTTCTTGTGACTTTTACGTGTAAAAGTAAATTACTTTTTAATGTAATCTTCTTTTACATAACTTACTTTTAAAAGTAAAAAAACTTATATCATATAGTAAAAGTCGTTTCAAAAAAATTTATTACTTACTGTATATGGAAATGTAAATTTACATAAAACGTTTAAAATTACTTTTATAATTTACTTTTTGATAAAAATTAACTTTCTCGTGTAAGTAAAAAAAAAAGTTAAAGAGCCATCCCTAGTTTTGACAAGAATGGAGCAACAGTAAGTGTCATGTCATTTTTGAAATAAACTGGAAATGGCCTCACAAAAAAACTAACTTATTTACACGTGGGATAGGATAGTTGAAAGAATAAGCCCCCCATAAAAATTTGAACAAAAAAAGAATCTTCGCAGTGTTAGAATTGTTCAAAGGTGGAAAATACGAGTTAACATTAACATTTAAACTTGAAGTTTGTTTATTTATAACTTGGAACATTAACATATAACATTAAAGTTGGTTTATTTTTAACGTGAAAGCTTGTTTTATTGTTTTATTTTTTTTTACTTTTAGTGTTTGTTTATGTAAAAGAAAATATTATACTTATTTAAAGTAGTGTGTTTGTGAAATTCCTGATTATATTTTACATTATACTTAAATCAACTTTCACGGCAAGATTTTTTTTTAGTTTTAGAACCATTTTTTAGCTACATCAACATTGAACTTATTTAAAGTACTGATTTGTAAAATTCCTGATAAACTCGCCTTTTTGGTCTCGCGCAAAAAAATATTAAAAAAAAAAAATCAACTAAAATTACTTCAGGGTTTGTGTTAAGTTCCCTCGGTACTTTAGGCTTTCTGGCCCCTGTTGGCTTCTTAGCATTTAAACTTAACAGCTGTTTAAAATTAAAAATCTTTGCAATTTTTGCGCTATGGTTTTGTAATGTATTTTCTTTTGAATTTAAACAAGTTTCTCACGATATTTATCAGTAAAAACACGTTGCGATTAGTATAGGTTTTAAAATACCTTTCGTCTGCATTTTATGATTGCAAATGCTGATTTTAGGTCGATGGGATCCAATACCCAGTTTTCTACTTGAACGTAAGAAAAAGGTAAAAGACGTTACTAAAAAAAGCTCCAAAAGGAAGACATTCGTTCAATATGTGAAAGTTAAGGTTAGTAGGATATCAGTCAATGCAGTTGTAAGTTCTTCAACGATACCTAAATCAAGCTTTACGAACTACAGTTTCTTGTTAACTTTGTTAACCATTTCATGATTCTGTTCCAAATAATTATTAAAATAGCTGTCTCAAGCTGTTTCATTTTGGTCAAAAATCCAAATGTCTTTACTCTTGATTTTGATTTCTGATTGTCGTTAAGATCAAGAAGAGCCGTCTATATAGAAAATATTTGTTAATAAGTGTGCAAAACTACATATAAAATTTGTTTTTATTTGATTTTCTAAATGATTCTTAATCACCTTTTAAATAGAATAACCATTTTCAATTGCTTAATAAGCATCAGATTGAGCTGACCAACGAGTTTGTGAGAGAGTCTAGGGAACCTTAACACGTATTCCATCAAGGAACTTTGACTTTAAGATGCGTTGATGCGTTAATGAAAAGAGCTTTGATTTTAAGACATCGATGCGTTGATGCAGAAAAGAAGTTATAAATTTTTTGAAGAAAGCTAAAGAAATTAACAGCAGCTCCGTTGGATTCTGCGGCACTCACTTCTATTAAGTTCAAATAGTGAGCAGCACACGGAATCTATTCGACAAAAACGTTGATCTCTTTAATTCTTGCTTGTAAACCAAAGTAGATACCAGACATATTACTGGCATTGCCGTATGACTGGCCACAGCCATTTTGGATGTTGATCGCATACTAATATAACTTTTTCGAAACGTTTTCAAGCATGGAATTTGTAAAATTATTATGCATGGGAATAAGAGTTAAGAGCCGCTCAACTGGTTTTCCGTTTTGTACATTGGGAGTGGAATCAACGACAAATGTTACTTAAGGATGATCATGTTAACCATAAATTTCATAACCTCGGCGGCTATTAAGTGAATAAGTTCTCTGCAAACCTTTTTAGATAAGTATGAGATAAAATCTTCTCCTTTGTTTCCACGAGTTATCAAATATTGGGCGAGGAAAGGATCAAATTTTACTAATAGCTCAATACATCCAATAAAGTTTCCGTTGCGTATCGATCGTAGCTTTTCGCCGATCCGCGAAATGATAATCCTATAAGAATGAGCAATGAATAAAGTATCCAATTATTTTAAATTTCTTTTTTCACCATTATGTTTGAACTCAAAAGTTTTTTTTTCCAGTCGTTAAAAAAATAAAACGTCCAGTTTGCAATGCGTCTTATGCAAAGATTAAAAATTTCTGGGACATAAAAGGAAGTTAAAGATAATAATTTTTTCTTTTAAATTATATCTCTCTCAAATATTCACTTAATTGCTCTGGCTCTTTGAACTCCGTGGCCTCCCGGCACGTGTCCAGAGTGTTCAGTTGTTAAACCGGCACAGGGAACTCTAACAACATGACTGAAAAATTTTTTTTAAGACATAAATATAAAAAATGATACAATGTTTTAATTCATTTTATTGGAAATCTTTATTTGGGGATAGAAATAACAAAAAGTGTTTTTAGAAGTTTATATAATGGCCTGTGATAATTTATCCCACTATCTAAAAAGTATGAGAAACCGTGATAAGCGTGAACTACATCCGATATAAAGAAACTAATTAATGAAAAAAAAAAAAATTATGATCAAAGTTTATTGCATCAGGTAGAAATAATTGCTAATTATTCATAAAATACAAACTTATTAAAACTAAGACTCAAAATTCTATTGATATGGCCTTGAAATAATTTGAATATGACTTTACCAAAAGTTCTAAATTTAATCCTAAGATATTTTATGTAAACGTGAACACACAGGCGTAGGAACAGGAAAGGGGGAGAGGATAATAGCCCTTCCACTCCCTCCTCCAAACGTTTTTGGAAATTATTTTGCTTTTTTCCATTCGAATTTTGATTCTGACTGCCATGGCTCCCATTAATTTCCATTTTTGGCCCTTCTCCTCCAACTTTCTTGATCTTCCTCCGCCACTGCGTTCAGCAAAAAAATATCTAAGAAAAGAACTTTAAGATTTTTAAATGGTACAATAAGTGATAACCTTCTAAATGGTACAATAAGTGATAACCTTTTAAATGGTACAATAAGTGATAACCTTTTACATACAGTATTGGACAAAATATTTGCAACCAACATCAAACAATGCTAAAAAGTGTTCCTAATATTACATGTCTTAAAAACGAAACGAACTATACTACCACAGCAAACAGTTCAGGAGTCTGGAGTCATAGCATGCCATGACATGAGCAATCAGCTGACAGGGGACAGCACACAGACAGAATTTCGTTGACAAGTGCCATTTTGCAGCGGACAAAACAAGTGCAACTTTTTTGGTTTGTTTCATTTTCTTAAGTCTGGTCCGTGTCAACGTCACGGAATTTTTTTAATAATTAAGGGAAGTACTCAGAAGTATCAAGAAGTTTCCGGAAGTTTTTCAGAAGCATGCAAAAGCTTCCAGAAGTTTCCAGAAGAAGCATCTGGAAACATCCAGAAGCATCCAGAAGTATCCAGAAACATTCAGAAGCATCCAGAAGCTTCCAGAAGCATCGAAAAAAAGCATCTAAAATCTTCCAGAACAGGTTCACTCAAGTTAATTTTACTATATAAGAGACATATTAACCAACATGTAATTCAGGCAGTATATGGAAGTCAATCAGTCAGTATTATCAAGACAGTTTATCGAAGTGAGTTTTATCATAGTGTTTTATCGAAAAACATCAATACAAGAAGTGAAATACAACAAGTGTTTCATTACATCAATACAGTCCACATCCAACCAAGACGATGTGTTCCACAGAGCATTATTGTATCATCACGAGGTAAATGTAACACGGTAAGCCTTAAAAAGCGTGATTATTTATTTTTGTTATTTTTATGACTTCAAGTGAAAAATGGCTGCCGACAGTCTTGGATTGAAACTAAGAAAGAAAATTATTGGCGATTACGAAAGTGGAATGTCACAAAAAAGTATTTGTGATTATTGCGTGAAAAAATGGACCGCATCAAGACTATGTTCCAAGTATCGTTCTACGTGGAAATAACAAAGGTGGAAGATCGCGTTCCACCACTTCTAGAGAGGATTCTATGATCGTCAGATCCATCAAGAAGGATCCCTGGATATCATCAGTCGAGATACAAAAGCAATTAGACCTGCCTGTATCGGACCAAACAATCAGACAACCTGCTGTTGAAGCCGGATTGTTTTCTCGACGCCCTGCAAAGAAACCGCTGATTTCACTAAAAAACCAGAAGAAAAGACTCCTGTTTGCTACATCTCATATTGACTGGAATGTGCAGAAATGGCGAACTTTCCTGTTCAGTGATGAATTGAAGTTCAACATCATTGGGAGCGATGGCATTTGCCGTGTACTTCGATCGGCCGGAAAAATCCTCAATTTACGTTACTGCCATAAGACCGTGAAGCATGGTAGTGGCAATGTAATGGTCTGGGGTGTTTTTCTGCTAACGGTTTAGGTCCATTACATCGAAACGATGGAATAATGGACCGTTTCATGTATAAAAAAAATCCTGAAAGATGTTATGTTACCTTGTGCTGAATGGAATATGCCATTAAAATGGGTTTTTCAGCAAGACAACGATCCAAAACACACTGCAAAAGTAGTTGAGCAGTGGTTTCAAGACAACCACCTATCGGTGATGGATTGGTTGCCTCAATCTCCGGATCTCAACCCTATCGAGAACCTGTGGGAGATCGTCAACCGCAGAATTAATAGTGAAGGTGTTCGTAATAAGGATCAACTGTTTGAACAAACCCAAAAAGCCTGGGCAGCGATTCCACAAAGTTTCATTGATCACCTGATCAAATCTATGCCTCGAAGATGCAAGGTTGTGATCGACAACAAAGGATTCACCACGAAATATTGATAGCGAAATACAGCTTGGTCAACATTTTGTGGACACTTGTTTTGTCCAGAAGGAAATAATACTTTTGATTAATTTATTAATTTTCGTATATAAATAATAAACTTTGTGATAAATAAAACTTGAAGAACGTTGTCTCTAAACAGTTACATAGTTATTTCTCTAAATTGAAAAAATGCAGCACTTTTATATAAAGAAACTAAATTAGCATTATTTGGTTGCACTTGTTTTGTCCGATACTGTATTTGTTGAACGCCTTTTTTTATCTAAATAATAAATTCAACTTAATAATAATAAAGTAAATTTGTAAATCATTACAAATTTACTTTATAGTTGTTAAGTTTAACTTATTATTTTCCAAATAATCCGTGATAACAGTTGTAATGATCTACAGGATGATATAAATTTTATTTTTAATTGGTGCAATGACTGAAGTATTTAATTAAATATACAAAAATGTAAAATTATGCATGTCACTAAAAGAACAAATTTTACCAAAAATATCAAAAAATGTAAATTTCAGATTACCAATTGATTTCTGTAGAATGTGAAAACGATCTTGATGTCTTATTAAAAAACGATCTGAAACTTGATTATCATACCTGCATGTGCTTCTAAACCAATTCGAATTTTAAGATTTCTCTTAAAATTTAAGAGAAATCTTAGATTAAAAAGACTGAATTTAATAACTTTATTTATGAGAAGAGAAAGAAGTGACTTTATTATCTTTTTTAAATGTGATAATAATTTTATCAGCTTAACATGGTATTTTTCTTAAGGAAATTTTGTCGACCAACAGGACTAGCTAGAAGTGATTGTTAATATATTCACAACTAAAGATACATATCCGAGAACAGTAGACATCTTACTTAGAATTATAAGAAGTTTTACCAATCGCATCATCCTAATTTAGAGCAACTTGCCGTTTGATGATAATTTTATCAAATCAGTGTTGAACTTTAAAAAAACTTGATGAACTTTATCATGTGACTTAACTTTAATCTGTAGTTGTTTAACTTTCTGTTAAAGTGATTTACTACTTAGAGAGCATATGCTCAACGCAGAAAATAAATAAAAGTACGAATGATTCAGAACTTGTTTACGAAGATTTAATCTTTATGCAGAACAATTCTAAACAGAGGAGTAATATAAGCTTTATGTTGAATGGCTTTTATATTAGCATTTTTTTTAACTCTGATGAAAGTCTAAGTTCTCTTAATAAACTCTCCCGTAAATAAGTAAGATGTTTATTTGATTTTATTATATTTCTGAGCTTCTTGTTTATTAAGTTTATTATTTGGCATGTGAGAGTATTAAAAAAATAATTGACTTAAAAAACTATTTAATAATTACTTAATATAATTTAAATGTGATACATAGTATTAAATTTAAATACATACTACTTAATTTACTTAATATTAAAAATAATAAACAGGAGGGTCAGAAATATAGTAAGTATATAGTAGGGAATCCTAATAAATGGGAGAGTCAGGATATTCAACATTAATAAAAAAAAAAAATAAAGCAAACCACAATATTTTTAAACAGGGAAAACGGTAAAAGGTATGGGGAAGAATTTTCACTTTTAGTGAAAATTTAAAAATAACAGAATCTTTATCGTTGGATTATCTTTTTAAAGGTTTTTAATATGGTTTATGTTAAAACGGCTCTTATATTGGCGTTGTTTTAGGGCTGATGACGGTCGAAGCTATTCAGTTTGAGATATAAAAAATAGATTAATACCTTACATTGTCACGTAAATCTGGGAATCTTAGTAAATGAGAACTTCAGATTTAAAATTGAACATCGGATTTAATAAATGAGATCGACCTTTTAAAAAAGTGAACTATAAAAACAAACATTCAAATATTTTTTGATGACTTATTCTAAAAATGTTTAGGAAAAAGATAAAACAAAACGGAATGGTAACGGAATATGCAGTAAAAACATTTTAACAAAATCAAACAATATTAAAAAAGAAAAGCTATATTGTAAATAAGAAGAGTCAAAAATCAAAAAAATGTAAAATTTTATTACGTTATAACGGTAAAACCGTAAGGACTTCTTAGAAAAGAAAAAAACAAAACAAAAAAAAACTACTACTTTTGGTTTTTATAGCAATTATTATTGGAATATGTTTTTATATTTTTAGAAAATTGGTCATAGAATATTTAATTAGTAAGAATATATTACTAGCTCAATTCAAAAATTTTAAATACGAGAGATGTTATGTTTACTTCTAAAACAATGTTGATTAGAAAACAACAAACGCTTAAAAAATGCTTTCATTTTTCATTTTATTACCTAAATTATATTTACAAGATTAGACACATTGTATACATAACTATTTTCACAAATAAAAAAGTGTCATTTCTAGGCTTGTATATTTTACACTACATAATATATATCTATATATGAAAACTATTAACATGTAATATAACTGCAGAATCAAGGTATAATTACACTATGTAAAATTAAGGTAAGTCACAATGAGAAGATTAAGGTAGATTCACTTTGGCAAGATAAAGGTATATACGTATATAAATAATATACATATATACTATATAATATACGTATATACATATATAAATACACAAAAGTAAGTTTAAGGGAAGTACGCCATGAGAAGATTAAGTTTAAAAATAATTAAGTCTTTTAGGCGGGACCGATTTATTTTGATAACAATTGAATAAATTAAAGTTAACTAAAATAGTAAACAATAAGACTAATTTTGAAAAAACTTAAGTTTGGTCTGCATTGTTAACCGATCAATGACTAGCATGAAAATAAAAATATAAATTTTAATAAGGAATGAGATTCTGATTAAAAAAATAAAATAAAAATATATACATATTTACAATTCTTTAAAAACCCAAATAACCCCAAAAGCCTCGATCTCAAAATTAGAGAAAAATTATAAAGGTCCAGATTTAGGTAATTTACAATTTTCGTTGTCTGAATGCATAAGAGAATCTCTTTCACAAGGTTCATTGTTAAACACATTATCTGAAGTAAGAAAATTAACACTGCAAGGTGAAGATG
This sequence comes from Hydra vulgaris, assembly GCF_022113875.1. Lineage (NCBI taxonomy): Eukaryota > Metazoa > Cnidaria > Hydrozoa > Anthoathecata > Hydridae > Hydra > Hydra vulgaris. The sequence goes on from NC_061162.1 coordinate 4,807,006, forward strand.
TTATATATTCGGTTCCTGGAGAAGGAGGAGGGGCATAACTAAGATAACTGTCAATTCCTTCTAACACACTGTTGCTAGGCGACACACTACTTATATTTTGCAATGAATCTGAGTCACTTGCGAGAGAAGGCAAAGGCCCGATAGAAACCATGTCCG
>NC_061162.1:4812161-5022161 GCF_022113875.1 Hydra vulgaris
GATGACATTTTCATTGATTTTGAGGTTAAAAGACTTAGTAGAAGTAGATGGTTTGATGTTTATGATTTCCTTAATTCCTTTCCAGGTATTCTTTACATTATTGATGTTGTTATTGAAAAAAGATGCGTAGTACAATATTTTAGAATACCTTAACAAACTACTAACTTTATTTCTGTATAACTTAAATTTAGTAAATAATATATTTTTTGTATTCACATTTTTTGATCTAGTAAATTTTTTATAGAGTATGTTTTTATTAGAAATTGATTTAAGAATACCAGAAGTTATCCAGGGTTTAGATTGAAGTTTAATTTGTTTTTTTGTTAGTTCTTTGTAAGGAGCATATCGGTCTAGTATTTTTTCGAATGTTTTAAGAAAAAAATTTATAGATTCGTTTATGTTATCATCGTCTTTTATGAGAAGCTCCCAGTAAATATCGGAAATTTCTTGGATAAAAGAATCAGAATCAAATTTTTTAAAGCTTCTTTTAAACATTTTTACTTTTTTTTTAATGGGTGGGTTATTAGGAATACAGACGAATTGTGCCATGTGGTCAGAGATTAAAATTGTAAGATTACCAGAGACTATATCAGTAGGAAATGAATTCATGAAGATGTTATCAATAAGGGTTTTAGTTTTTGCAGTTACACGTGTTGGAAGAATTATGGTTGGAAATAAGGAATGAGAGCACAGAGATTCAAAATAGTTAGAAATGACTTGTGATTCTCTATAATTCAATAAATCTATGTTGAAATCGCCCATTAGTACAATATTTTTTGCTTCATGACTTAACTTTTCAAGAAGAGGATTAAAATGGATAGATAAAAATTCAGTGATGTTTAAAGAGGGATGCCGATATATACATCCAAAAATGGTATTACTTTTAAGTGGATATATAACTTCAACAAATATAGACTCTAGAAATTTGGTGGCATAAATTTGGAGATCACTACGAACTATGTAATTAAGATTTGAATTTAGGTAAAGAAGTGCACCACCTTTTTTTGATTCTGTTGGACAGTGCTCAATGTTATATCCTTGTATGGTAATGTCAGTTATATTAGAATCATTTGCTATAAGACTCAGTAACTCCTATTACCATGGGAGGAGTATTAATGGTACCAACAAAGCTGGAGAGATCATTTATGTGAAATGGAAGAGAAGAAATATTTAGATGAAGATAAATTTCTGTACCAGGATTAATAGATTTATTTAGTTCATTAACGTCAAGGTATTTGCATTTAGTTGTTGGATTAAAAACATTGTTCATGGTTTTAAATAAGTTTTTGAGATAATCAGGGGGTTCATGAAATTTTATTTTATTAGAAGGATTCTTGCAGGAAAGAGTTGATTTAAGTTCCAGATCGGAGAGTACGCCAAATGGCATATTGTTTAATATGCAGTTAGGGCAAAACCATTCAGAAGAGTCATTGGAAAGCATATTGTAAGCATGTTTGTCAACTGGAATACATTTTGCATGAATCCAAAAGGAGCAACAATCGCATTGGATGGCTCTGTGATTATCTTTTATTTTTTTATTGCAAAACTTGCAATGGTGACAAATTTTCATGATATAGATGGTAAAGCCGTTTATAGAACAGAAAATATAGAAAATTAAAAGAGAAAATAATCAAACAATAAACAGTAAATGGATAAATAGCAACAGTAATCAGTAGTAGTACGTAGTTAATTATTATCGAAATTATAAATAAAGAGTATAAATTTATAATATTAATTAATAACTAAGATAAAATAATAAACAATAGATAAAATTAAAATAATATAAATCCATAATAAATAAATGTATAAGAATATATAATAATGATAAAGTTATAATAATGATCAAAAAATATAATAAAATTATATATAGTAAAATAATTTAAATATAATAAAATATATAACAAAACTTCCTAAATAGATAATCTAATGATAAATAAATAAATAATATGTGATAATACAACTTAGATAGATAACGGGAAAACCTTATTAACTAGAACTAATGAATATAATTAAAGATAAATAAATAGTTAAAAAATATGTGAAAAAGTGAAAAAAAAAAAAAAAAAATAATAATAATAATAATAAAATAACAAATAAGTTAAATAATTATATTAAAAATAATAACTACAAATTATTAATAAACCCTAAGCTGTAACAAAGGAATCCAAATGCGACAATGCACACCAAAACTCAACAATGTACACCAAAAGTACACACAGGGACACCATCCATGTGCAACACAGCACTATTAGTACTCTGATACTGTACAGCTGTTGATGGAACCAGCCTCTCTGAGAGTTCTTTATCTCAGAGTTTGGGAAACTTGACTACTCAGAACCATAAAACTGAGTTTTAGAGCTGTATCCTTATTAGGAGATAATAGAATGAGTTGCCTAGTCAAAAAAACATAGACACAAGCAAAACCCATGCATTGAGTAAAGAAGATCCAGCTTTCAACATCCTAAACTAGAAACAACGTATTATAAATACATCTATGCCAGCCTAATAGATGAAGAGGGGATGCGAGGCTGGTCAACAGATAGAATCTGTTTTCCCCTTAGGTTTTTGCCTAGGAAGCATTCTATAAAACAGTAGCTGTATGCATTTAACGTCTGACCAAGATAAGTATTTTTATTGAGACATCATGTCTAGCCTTTACTTAACCAAGAGCCCCAAGGCAGGAGGTGTTTTAAGTTGGAGTTAGCTTCTCATAACTTTTGCCTATAAAAGCGTATCCTACAAGGCAGCATGACATGAAGTAGGTTGTACTGGGTTACATGTTACCAGTAGCAAAATAACCTGACTTGGCCTGAAAGTTAGGTTAGGTGAAAAAAACAACAAGGAGAACAAGCAAGGGAGTGATCAAAAAAAAAAAAAGAGAACATGCAAGGGAGTGCTGGTACATTGAACAAAGGTCTGGGTCAGGAAAGTAATTTTTATTTTGATTTAATTTTTATTTTATTTTTTCAAAAAAAAACTAAAAAAACAAAAAAAAATTTCCTCTTTTGAACTAATTAGAAAAACTTAAACTTACTGTTAAAATGACCACACATGGTAATTTCTTCATCATCACCTCGAACACAGTCTATGGTTCCATCACAAACTTTACCAGCATTTATACATGCACTGCCCAGGCATTTAAACTCACCACTAGAACATACTAAAAAAAAATAATACAACATTGAAAGGTTTGATAAAATTTATATATCGTTGCATGAGATTTATAGGGTTCTAACTGACATTTTCTAATTGACATTTAACCAGACAGTACTTGGCCTCAAATCTGAATGTAAAAAAGATGTATCAGCTCTATATCGATTTATTGTATATATATAATAGAATTGAGCAAGAAATAAGACAAGTTAAAGAGTCCTACTTTAGATACATATTTAACTCTCACTTTAACTTAAGTTTCCATAAACTAGAAAAAGACAGATGTGATGTTTGTGAAGCCTTTAAAGTAGTAAAAAAAATAATCAACTTGAGAAAAGCATAGAAGAAATATATCAAGTCAATAGACAAAGTCAATAGACTAAAGATAGCAGTGCACCAAGAAAAAACATGTGACCATAACAATCAGCTGGATGATGTAGTAGTCATTAGTAAAAAAAAAAAAAAATTACAATCTGGCATTTTACAGTTAAACATATCTAAAAAGTTGAGAAGTACTCTGCTGTGTGGCCAGAAGTAACTTTAGGAAGAACGGGCCTTGCACTTGAACTTGTAAAATTGTAAAAGAAATGATCTTGCAATTGGACTTGTAAAATTTTTAATGGTTGCAGAAAAATTTTATACATTACATTACTTGGAGTGATAGCAGTGTACTTTAAAACCGCAACACAATTATAACAACTGATATGTTGGTTTTCTGACTCCACACTGGTCAGTTGAAGATATTACAACAAAGTACAGTGTACCAGGACATTCAGCAGTTCAAGAAGTTGATAACATGCATAGTTAAGTAAAAAAAATACTGCAGCCGTCTGAATTTTACTTATCAATTTCATTAATGAAACTTTTGCTTACAGTAAACAGAAAAAGCCATTAAAATTTATTAATTATCTTTCCCGCAAGATTTTAAAGATTTTCAAAAAGTTGCAAGCAAACTTTTATTTAAGAATATACCATTTTCTAAAATAACATCACTCCAAAGTAAATAAAGTTTCTTATGCAAATAAAGTATTTCATGCAGCTAATATAAAGCCAAAAGAAAAATATAGCAGAAAAAATTACAAGGATATAAAAAAGAATATCATGTTTACTTTGCCTAAGCCAAATATTTTTTTTTAAAGTACAATTAAAGTACCATAATAGAAAAAAATTAGAATTATCTGAAAGAGAACCTAAAATTTATGCCTTTGCAAGATAAAGAATATTATAAAAAAGTTATCAAAATTTAATGTTTGAAACATAAAGACAAATATTTTTATTTCAGATATTTTTTTCTTATTTTTACTCATTATTATAAAAATAGTTAAAGAAGTGTTTTTTTTTTTATTGTTGTGAAATAAAGACAATATTTAGTTCTGTGTTTATAGTTTTAAACATTATAATATAAATTTAAAATCATAAGAAGTTTCTTTTAAAAAACACCTTTTCTTATATTTTTATATATAATAAATAAAGCAAAAACAATATACAAACAAGGTAAAATAAAGTACAAATAAGGGATATAGGTACAAGTAAACAAAAAAAAAAAAAAAAAAAAAAAAAAAAAAAATGAAAAAATATTAGAATCTAGAATCATATTCATCCCCTTCCCACCCCTCTTAAAAACAGCACTTTACCACCCTAAATTTTTCTTTTGCTTTATTTATTTTTTCAAATTAGTTCTATATCCCGCAAATATTTCTTATAGAACCTTTTAATTCCAACAAAAAAACCTAATTGCGAAAAGTTCCAACTAAAACCAAAATCTTCGAGAAAAGTTTTGTTTTTATTAAAAAATATTCAACCAAACTTCTTTGAAACTTATTTATATCATTATAAATAATAAACATTCATTATTTATATCATTTTAAATAATAAATATCCATTATGGCAAAATATTGTTAAGAATTTTCTTATAGTTTTCATGGGAAGAGTAGACAAAACTTTAAAGTCGACTTTCTTAAAACCGGGAACACAGCATTTAGAACCCTATAATTCTTACAATATTATATCTTTATTTATTTTTGTCTATTTATATCTAGAATAAAATTACTAACAGCAGTCATCTTCAAAACATTCTATGTTAATACATTGCAAAATGCTTGTCACACATAAGTTATTACACATAAATGGACAGTTAACTTCATTTTGAGCTAAAAAACAAAATAAAATCTTGAAAGCATTTTATTAATAATAAAAAAAAAAAATGTTAACTAATAGTTTGTAGTATTATAACATTTATAAAATATATATTTCTAAATAAATAAATAATCGAAATCCCTTTAATTTTAAACTTGTAAAATAAACATGTAGTAATTTTATGGATAAAAAATACTTACGTTTACAATTCTTTTCTGTTTTCATTTTATTATTTACCAGAGTAAAGTTAAGAGGACACAAACATTCTGCATAATGTTCCCCATTTTTTCTTCTTGCTGGAAAACAAATATGGCTGCAGCCACCATTATGTACTGCACAAGGATTCTTTTCTACACAATCAAAAAAATAATTTGTTTTAAATATTAAAAAATGCAAAAAATTTTAATTTTACTTCAGTAACATTTTATTATTTAGAACACATTTATACATACATAAAATATACATACATACATACATACATACATACATACATACATACATACATACATACATACTGCATGTATGTATGTATGTATGTATGTATGTATGTATGTATGTATGTATGTATGTATGTATGTATGTATGTATGTATGTATGTATGTATGTATGTATGTATGTATGTATGTATGTATGTATGTATGTATGTATTTATGTATGTATGTATGTATGTATGTATGTATGTATGTATGTATGTATGTATGTATGTATGTATGTATGTATGTATGTATGTATGTATGTATATATGTATGTATTTTGTATGTATGTATGTATTGTATATATTGTATTGTATTGTATGTATGTATGTATTGTATGTATTGTATGTATTGTATGTATTGTATGTATTGTATGTATTGTATGTATTGTATTGTATGTATGTATGTATTACATAAAGGTATGTATAGATTTGTACATATACATGTGTTTGTGTGGTCATTAATATACACATACATAGACAGCTTGCAAAATTCAAAGTACAAGAAACAGATCGACACAAGAGTATTGTACTTAGCTGACCGGTCGGCAAAAAATTTATTTGGATTTTTTGCTTTCTGTTAAGAAAGGGGTAATGATTAATTGATTATAAAAGCATTGTTTTACAAAAGCATAGCTTTAGACAATATTTTAAAGAATGTAGCATTTAAACTTTATGTATACAGCAAAATCATGAATTAGTAATTTTTTAGTTTCAAAGTTGTTTTTTAATTTAAAAAAAAATCATAGTTTTTCATTTTTATTGGTTTTTTAAATTGACAATAGAAAGAACATTGTCTATAAATACAAACTTTTATTTGCTGTAAGCAGAGACTTTTGTAACAGCAAATTGTTTCAAAAAATGGGTAGACAGTTTACACCCATTTACAGTTTAAATCTGGTTGTTCTATTCTCTATGGTTGTTCTAACCTCAATGGTTGTTCTAACCTCTATGGTTGTTCTAACCTCTCTATGGTTGTTCTAACCTCTCTATGGTTGTTCTAACCTCTCTATGGTTGTTCTAACCTCTCTATGGGGAATAAGATTTTACATCTACTGTAGTTGGTTTCCGTTTTTTAATAAAAAAACATTGAAATTGTAGAATAGTATAAAAATGTAACTTTATTTAAATAAATGATCTGACTCTTTCAAAACAAAAAGAGAAAAATTTAAAAATCTCAAAAAAATAAAAATAAAAAATAAATAAAAAAAAAATTGTTTTTTCTTTAATTGTTAGTATCATGAATTTTTCTTTAGATTTTCTTAAGACAGCTGCCACATACGTATGAGAACATAAAATACCGTCTGAAAGGTTGTTCTTTAATGACTGATATTCAGCTTACCAATGTTACTGATGCTAATTTAGTGTATAAATGATATTAGTAGTTTGTTGCTAATTTAGTGTATAAATTATAAGTTTAATTTAGTTACCAAAAAAAATATTATCGGAAACATTTAGGTCAAATTAAAGTTACTTCATCTGAATCATTTGTTTGAAAGCTGCAGGATTTAAAAACCCTTTTTTAAATAACAGCTTTGTTAAATATTATGACTTGTTTAGAGTTTGCTTTGTGTAACACTGTCATGTTACTTATTTTGAATGGATTTAATGGGTTTTCGTACATTGGGTTTCGTAATGCCTAAATAATTTCTATGCTTCTTTAACTCACAATGGCAGTTAATTTGTTATGGTCTTGTAAGTGGTGCAGGAAAGGACAGAAAGGTTACAATCAAAAGCCTAAGTGGTTAGCAAGAGTCATTTCGATTAAAATTTTACATACAAATGAAATTTATATCCTTGAGACCCTGGAATCAATTGTTCTGGATAAAAATGAAAAACATCAGACCAAATTTAAACTAGTACACTTTGATAGAAAATTAAAACTATGGATGTTGCTTTGATGAAAGAGCACAGAATCATGTTAATATTTGACGCTTCTTATGATATCTAAATTTAAGATAAAAATTTAGCTCTTTACGTGCAATTGTTTTGATCTTGACGTGCAATTGTTTTGATCTTTACGTGCAACTGTTTTGATTTAGCTCTTTACATGCAATTGTTTTAATCTGTTTTTAAATATGTGGCATCAGTTCGTGAAGATTTTATTAATATTCAAGAATGTGTTGAAAGGTTCTTAAGCATTATTTCTAAGCAGTAAAAGCATGAAAATACAAGAAAGAGAATGCATAGAGTAGGAGTTAGTAAGAATAGGGAGAAAAAAGTAGGAATTAGTGAAAATAGACAGAATAAAGTAGGAATTAGTGAGAATAGGGAGAATAAGGTAGGAATTAGTGAGAATAGAGAGAATAAAGTAGGAGTTAGTGAGAATAGGGAGATTAAAGTAGTACTTAGTGAGAATAGAGAGAATAAAGTAGGAGTTAGTGAGAATAGGGAGAATAAAGTAGGAGTTAATGAGAATAGGGAGGAACTAGTGAGAATAGAGAGAATAAAATAGGAGTTAGTGAGAATAGGGAGAATAAAGTAGGAGTTAGTGAGAATAGAGAGAATAAAGTAGGAGTTAGTGAGAATAGGGAGAATAAAGTAGGAGTTAGTGAGAATAGGGAGGAACTAGTGAGAATAGAGAGAATAAAATAGGAGTTAGTGAGAATAGAGAGAATAAAGTAGGAGTTAGTAAGAATAGGAAGAATAAAGTGGTTCTAGATGGCAGTCGTGAATTTCAAATTTAAAAAATTTTTCCCTATATTTTCACATAGACAAGTTTTCTTTCAAGAAAAGGGCCCCCAAATATAAATTTTTTGCACCCAACCCCCCTAAGACCCTAAATCAGGCATAAGGAATATCGCTTAAATTTACATAGATTATCCAGGTCATATTTTAAAAATCAGGAAAACTGTTTGGGTAAAATATAAATAAAATATTTTCCTCTATATTTTACTTTTAACTGAGTTGTTTCTAATATATTTTTTTCAATATTATCTTTATTTATTCTATGAGTGATGAGTGAAAAAGCTTAAAAAATAAATATATCACAAAAATTATACCTAAACTTGTATGTATAGAAATTGTTCTGGATATCCGGAAAAACTGAAAAAATATCCGGAATTCTGGAAATATCAGAATTCCGGATATATCAGAAAATGATAATCTGTAGTCTAAGTATAACTTAGAAAATAATAAACTGACTAAAACATATTATTAAACAAATTATTTTCAGAAGGTCTTTTGATAACCCCTGGTAAGTTGTCAGGCGACCACTGTTGGGGTTGCAACCCACAGTTTGGGAACAGCTGCGTTAACCCTTTAACAGTCCCGTGTTGTTTTTAAAATAAGGTCGCTATTAGTCCGGCTTTTTTTTTTTGAAGTGGTCTCTAAATGTCCTGTGTTTTTTCAAAACATTGCGTTTTTCAAACAAAAATTTAAAAAAAGTTTTTATTATTTTTAACACTAATAAACACAATAAAATATAATTATTCAAGTTTAAGAATATACAATCTTACTATATAAACACAAAATATTTTTACTAATATTCACTTCTTGTATGATAATTTGCAAAGCATGGAGCAGCACAAAGTCCTACATCACCATCTACACATTCAAATCTCGAATCTTTTCGAACTTTATTTTTGTGATAAACAACACACTTTCTCTGAGCATTATTCTTTTTTTCAGATGCTGGGACATATGAAAGAAAATATCTGTCAATTAATCGCAAGGGGTTGTTTGCAACCAATCTAGAGTGAGATTTTTTTGGTTGTTGACCATATCTTTGAATCATAGATGTGATTAACAGTATTCTAAAGTTTAAAGGTGTTATGTTATGACCCATTTTATTACAAATTATTTGAGCATTGAAGGCTGCTTGATTAATCAAATGAGTAAACACTTTTTTGTACCATTTCTTCACTCTTTTTCTTTCAACTTCATACGATATCATCATTTGGTCACTTTTATCAACGCCACCCTTATTTTGATTGTAATCATCGATAACTAAAGGAACCTGTTTTTCTTTTCCAGATCTTAAAACATTTTTTAGTCCCATCATTAACACAAATTGAAATGGTATATACATCTTTTTTATCTTTCCAATGTGATACCATTATATTTATTTTTTCTTCGTATAAAACTATTCATTCATTTTTGTTCAACTTTGTTTTAATAGAATTAGGTAAACCTTTTCAGTCCTTGCGAATTGTTCCTATGGTATCTGTAGATCTTAGCAACAAAACTGAGGAAAGCTCATAAGAAGAATACCAGTTGTCAATGTAGAGTTTGTAGCCCTGGTCAAGTAAGCCACCCATAAGAAACATTACAATTTTTGTTCCAACATAGCGATATTCTGAACTTAGAGTATTAGTTAGCTCAGATCCTGTATATAAAACTGATTTCCATACATATCCTGAATCTGACTCACACAATGAAAATGTTTTTATGCCAAATCTGGCACTTTTGCTGCGAATACATTGTTTCCAAAATAGCCGACCTTTCCACAACAAAAGTGATTCATCTACAGATATACTTTGTGTTGGTGTATACACTTATTTGTATTTATTAGTAAGATAATCCCATACTATGCTTATTTTAGATAGAACAGGATGTTTATTTGGTAATGTAGTGAATCAACAAAATGAATAAATTTGTCAATTAACTTGAATTTGTTATAAAATAACAAACATTTAATACCAGCACTTGAAAACAATGGATTTGTTGTATAATAAATTTCATATATGGGCTTCCATAGTACTCCTTGATATAAAAAAATTGCAATATACTGCCAAATCTCTGGAACTGTTACTGGCAACCAGCGCCTTATTCTGGAATTTGCTGATAATTCTTTTTTATTTATAATTTGGGAAGCAAATTGATTGGTCTCATTTACAATAAACTCACAAATTTCATCTGTAAAGTAAAGTTCAAACAAATAAAGAGGATCATTTTTGACTATATTCTGGTTGTACCCAGAAACACCGGTAAATGCAAAAGGTTGAACTCTTCTAACTGGAGGTTCAGATGTCCATTTGGGTATGTATGAAAACTCATTCTCTAAAGAACTTTCGCTAGAACTTAGAGCATTGAGCAATGCAGGCGTTTCATCTTCTAAACCTAACTCTAACAATTCTGGTTCTGAATTTTCACCGTCAAAAACATCAGATAAACTACAATCTTCTTCTGAGACTTCATTCAACTCTTCACTTTCATCAAATATATAACTCTCTACCTCTTTGTGAGTAAATATTTGCTTTTTTGATAATGAATTTTTCTTTGTCAAAACTTCCTTATTCGCTATATTTAAAACAAAAGTAAACACGTATAAAAAACAATTATTAAAACAATTTTAATTACGAAATAATAAATTTTGTGACAAGTAGACATATAATTACTGATAAACAAGAAGTAAATATAAGGATATGCATAAAACTGTAATATTACAGCATGGACATTTGGAAACCACTTTTTGTTTGCGTAATATTACGGCATGGACATTTAGAAAGCACTTTTTATTTGCGTAATATTACGGCATGGACTGTTAACGGGTTAAGAGATTCTGGTTGGCAATTGTATGCCATAGTTAAGCTAAGATAGATCAGCTGAATTTCACAGGCTGCATACATACATAAACAATATTTATTTATTTACAAATATTAATTTATTTACAAATAACAACAGTAAATTTATTGATAACTTTTCATATTTCATATAAAATATTTTTGAGATTTTCTATGAACATAATTTCACAAAATGTTTTTAAACTAATTATACATAACTAATTTATACATTAATTATACAAAATTAATAATTTATACATTAATTATACAAAATTAATAATTTATGTAAGAATTTACTGTACAACTTTTTTATAATAACAGATTTCAAAAAATATATGTACATAATTTAAAGTTATTTTGTAATACTAACCTTTCCACCTGAAAACATCTACAATAAGCAAATCATTGACTTTTTTATAACTTCTTTGCAGTACTTTAATCTCCTTGCTTACCTCTGTATCCAACAGAGCTCTTTTTAACTTAGTATCATGTTGATTTGTATCTTGATCAAGCCAATAAAGATATTTATCAAAAACACTAATTGCAACTGGTGAAAACTTTTCACTGTTAAACTTGAATTGAGTACGAAGACTTTGTCCTAAGTAATTTAAAATAATTCTTTTTAAAAAGCCAAAAGAATTACATACTAGCAACAACTTTTACGCAATAAGAAACTGAATCAGTCAATATTTATATCAATTAAAAGAATAGTGTAACATTTTATATTTATGTTAAACAGGTGGGGGCTTAGGGGGAGACATTTAAAGCCTTTAATTTTTTTTTATGAGCTCCTAAACTAAATATATTTAGAACAATTTCCAAAATTATATAAAAATTAAATACTTGTGATCATTAATAAATATAAAAATGCCACATACAAAAGACAACAGTGATGATTAGTGATGACCACAAATCATCACAACAGTGAACTGAAAACAACAAATAAAAAATTACTCTGTTTACAAATATTATTGTTTATGATGTAATTTTATAACACTTCTATTTGCACATCTTTTTCCTTTGTTTTGAATATTATTTCCATATTTTTTCCTAATCACTTTTTAATGTTAAGAGTTACAAGAAAAGAAGTAAGTTAGAAAAAAAAAGAAAACAGCTGAAAGAAGATTTATAAAACTGTAAATTGTATTGAAGTAGAAGGAACGCTTACTGTAAAAAGGATGCAACTATGCTGAATGATGAGCTACGCAGGACTGTATTTTAGTTAATGCAATAAGAGGTGATAGCTCATTTAAGCAGCATCTATTTAAGCAGCAGTAATTGTGAAAAAGACAAAGAGATGTAACTTTAAAATTTTGATTGTAATATTACATCTCTTTGTTTTTTCTTTAAAGGGATCCCAAACTCCTGACACATGTTGTGTTCATATTAAAGATAATGTTTAAAAAAAAAGGTTTGAACCAAGTTTTTTTTGATTAAAAATAAATAATGAATGCATACCGAGAAAAACTAATGTTGTTGTTTTAGCCTAAGCTCGCCTTCTCCATTTTTTTTCAATAACTTGGAGTCTTTAAATTATAGGTCGCAATCTATAGACTTTGGCGATTCCTTTCAAGCGCATTTAATTCATAAAAGTTTTAGTATTTGACATCACGGTAGACTTTTTAACAAATGAAACTCTGGAAATATTTTTATTTAAACTTTTTTTGATTATTTGTTTGGTTTTTTTTTTTCTTCTATTTTTAACATTTAAAAAGATATTAAAAACCTCAAATATTTTATGCTGGTTCGTTGCTATAAATTGTTATTGTGCCATATATTTAATGTTTATAAATTATATCTATTATCTCAATCAAGACTCTGAATATGAATATCTATTATCTCAATCAAGTCTCTGATAAAAAAATTGTTTTACATTAATTACCCTTATAAAATTAGTAAAAGCATTTTCAATTGGTTAGATAATATTTCGTCTCAATTTGCTTTGCATGAAGTTCGCAAAAAAAATAAGTTTGAATAATCACTTTGAAATATATTCAAAACAAATTATTTTAATGACGGGAGTTTAAAAGTTTTTTATAAGAAATGTAGGTAAAAAATAAATAATTAAATAAAAAGTTTAACATTAAACATCACTTCTTTATTATATTGCAACTGTAAATATTGAAATATAAACTTGAACTAAAATTACTTATTATTTAGAACGACTAAACAATAAAAATAAAAAGCCCCTAAAATTATGCGATATTGTGTTGTTTATTTGATTATTGCTGTTGGTAATGTTGTTTATGTTGATTATTTTCACTAATATCAAAATAGTCCCAGATTAATCTGTTAGTTGCTTTGTTCATTGTTGCTTTATTTCTAATTTAATTTTATCTCTAAGTATAAATTTATGTTAAGAAAGAAAAGTTTTTATTTCATTGCTCTTTTTATAAAAGAGTAGAACAAAAGAGAAAGAAAAGTTTCGCATAATTAAACTTCGGATGAATAAGAGTTGTATAGAATATTTTTTTTTTTTTTTTTTTTTGCGTCACTCGTTCTTTTTTTAGATGAGAGAAATATGATTTTTTAGATGAGAGAAAATTGCTTGAAAATTTGTATTTGTTGTGTTTTAAAATTTTTAAAATTTTTTATGTTAAGAGACAAATGCCAAATACAATACAAATTGGGAAATACCAAATATAATTTGTTTTTTAACGCGCTTTATGACATTTTGACAATTTAAATGACCATTTATCTTGAATTATTGCCATTAATTAATGTGTTAATTATTGCGTTATATAATAATCGTTTGTCTGTATATAATAATCAAATGTCTGTATTGTTAAATTATGTAATAATCGTTTGTCCGTATTGTTAAATATTAGTTGTATAAAACGGGTGAAAATATACAAACTTCATGTTTTTTATTTGATGGTTATAAAATATTGAACAGTAAACTTATAATCAAAATTTATAACGCTGACTTGTGGTGCTATTAATTGTACTTTTAATGCAAAACCAGGATCTCACATATCCTTCCACGAATTTTCATATCTGATACTACTGTCAACTGTATTGTTTAGTGTACTTCTTGTACTTTTTTTCATAACCTTAACAGGTTCTAATTGCTATGGAGTTGCCGACATTTTAAAAGTTTCATTATCAAAATTCAAATGTAAAATAAAATGATATTTCCTTTTTATTCGTATCCAACTTAGCAAATTTAGCAATTTAAATTAAATCAGTGTAATCAAAAAAATTTTATAATAAAAAAATTTAACAGTTCATTATATATTCCTAAATAATAGTTAATGAAAGTAATTGATAATAAATACTTTTTTTCGACGGGAAAACAATAAAAATAACCAGAGAAGTTAGAAAAAAGTTCCCATTGTTTAAATAAAAATAAGTAAGATTCAGAATATATAATACTGGCTCTCTTGCACAAAAACGAGAGACCGTATACATAACGTTCTATATAATGTAAAACACTCATATGAAAATCATAAGATTTGTAAGTAAAGCTTTAATATTTGTTTTAATTTAAAAACAAAAGAATATATAAGATATATAAATCTAAAAATTATTAAGATATTAATAAAAAAAATCCTCTTATGAAATAAAAAGATTTTATTATTTTTTATTTTTATAAAAATTTGTTGTAAAAGTTGTTTTGCTATATGTTAATTTTTTTTTTTTTTTTTTTTGAATTAAAATAAAAAAACGCAGCTTTGTTTAATTACACTTTTCTTTTGTTAAAAATCTACCGTGACGTCAAACGCTAAAACTTTTATGAATTAAACGCGCTTCAAAGGAATCGCCAAAGTCTGTAGATTGCGACGTATAATTTAAAGACTCTGAGTTATTGAAAAAAATGGAGAAGGCAAGCTTCGGCTAAAACAACAACATTAGTTTTTCTCGGTATGCATTCATTATTTATTTTTAATCAAAAAAACTTGGTTCAAACCTTTTTTTTTAACATTATCTTTAATATGAACACAACATGTGTTGGGAGTTTGGGATCCCTTTAATTATCTGTTGTTTATGCTGCATTTACCTCTAAACACAGCCTAAATAACAGATAAACAACTTTTCTTTTTTGAAATTTAACTAGAGAAGACTATGCTCAGCATTGTAGATTGGTACAATGTATTAAAATGGTGCATTGTTCAATGTATTTATTGAATAACTTTTAAATTTTTTTTTAATGTTATTCACCTCCCCAAGGTCAAGAAAGCCACTACAGTCAGAAAGGCTATTTTATTGCGGTAACTTTCTCCTCTTCTCAACTCTGAAACCTAGAAGGTCTTGTGGTGAATGAAAAATGCTTAATGCACTCCTCTAATTGAATTTTTGATGTAAAGTTCTTTTTATTTTCTTTTCATATATATTGACATTATCTTTTTTTAATAACAACAATTTATTAAATTACCAAGCAAAAATAATTTAATTGAATAACTCAAAACAATGTAGAAATACTATAATGTAATGATGCAATCGAATGTTTATTTTGCTTCTAATTTTTCAAAATTTAAAACATTTTATTTATTTGTTCAATATTTGACACAAACGTTTTTTCTAAATTAATAAAAATATGTTTGATCTTGCAAATAAAAGTTAATTTGTCTTTTTAAAAAGTCAGTAAGTAAACATTTTAAATAATGCAAGAATAAAAAGTGTGCAATAGTTTATTTTTTTACCAGTCATTTTATATAAAATTTATTAAATATTTTTTCACAAAATGGTAAAACTGCCTATCTCCAATTTACTCTCATATAATACCAAATTACTCTCATATAAACTGCCGATCTCCAATTTACTCTCAATAAATATTTTGCAAACAAAAAATGATATCTATTCACAATACTATCAAAGAATAAACTAATTTTGAAGCGGAATCACACACAGAACAGAAATATGCAAATTTTAGTTACTAGACACAAGTCTTCCTAGGAGACAGTGCAATTTTTTTGTCTCGTTTGTCCACAAAAAAGTTTTTTATTTAGACAACTTGGTCACAGCCGTTTGCATGTTTTATTATATTAGACGTTTCAAAACCAAGAAAGCAAAAATAACAAAATTGGAAATCAAAATAAATTTAAATAAAAAAAATAAAAAATTGATAATTTAAATAATTTGTGTACTGCTTTTATTTTCGCTTCTTTTGGATGGTTCTTATTTTCAGCAATGATATTGGATAAGGCAAAGCAAAAGAAAAAAAAAAACAGACACTAAAAAGACTATTTTTATTTGTTTTTTTTTTAATCTATTTGTAAAATATATTTGTATAATTTTAATGTAACAGGTATATATTGTCCATATATGAACACATCTATATAGTGCATGGGCATATGTTTACATGTTGTTTTGTTTATGTATGCATATATATGTATCTACCTCATACAAATTATGTATAAATGTAGATGAGAGAAAGATGAAGAATGTAGAAAGATGTATAAAGTATAATTGTTAATTATATTTAGATATAGAAAGTAAAGCTTTACTTTCTAGATCACTTTTTCAATTATATAATTATATTTATTTTTTCATTAGTATAGGCACATTTATCTTTTTTGGATAAGACGTTTACATCATACATACAATGGCTGTGGTTCAAATCCCACCACTATCTAATTTTTAATTGTTTTTCTTACCCCGCTGCTCATATAATTTCTAATTGTTTTTTCTAACCCCGCTGCTCATATAATTGCTTTGAAATTCTACCTGCTGATTTTTTGAATCCTGCTGCTCATATTTGTTATTAAAAAAAGCACACACATATACATATTTTTTAACCTTCAAATATGCCATGCCGTCTACAGAATTTTAAAATAGATTTAATTGTTTCATAATAGCTTACTATTTCTGTACATTTTTATCTCCAAATTTTAGCGCTTTATAATTTTGGATAGCTGTTGCTTTTTAACATTCTGCTCACTGTGCTTAGTTCTACTAGCCCCCTTTATTTTTGGTCTACTATGTTATTGGTGAAATAAACATAAACATTTATTAATAATAAATCTTTGCTTGAATTTTATGCTTATATATTGGACATCTGTCCAAAACCTTTTAATAGTTTTTATCTAACTACGGCTGTATGTGTTCCACTAAAGTAACTAGTTTTCAAGTTCGGGTGCGAATGGTACCTAACTAGTATATATATATATATATATATATATATATATATATATATATATATATATATATATATATATATATATATATATATATATATATATATATATATATATATATATATATATATATATATGTAATGGTACCTAACTAGTATATATATATATATATATATATATATATATATATATATATATATATATATATATATATATATATATATATATAAACAATTTTTAAAAAAATGTATTCTACAAAATAGAGTGCTCAATGTTCTTAAAAGAACAGAGCAATTATAAATTAGTAGAAAATCACTTGACAAAATTTTTTTTTATTTGACACTGTGTTTCATCAACAAAGCATTTCTGATGAGTCTTTGTTGATGAAACACAGTGTAAAATGAAAAAAATTGTTGTTAAGTGATTTTCTACTAATTTATATATATATATATATATATATATATATATATATATATATATATATATATATATATATATATATATATATATATATATATATATATATATATATATATATATATATATATATATATGTGTGTGTGTATATATATATATATATATATATATATTAAAATAATATTTTAAACATTAAGAATTTCCAGAAGGTTACAGGACTGCACTACTTATTATAGAGTCACAGCAATAGTTTAAATGCACTTCATGAATGATCACATTAGAAAGTCAAACACAGAAGTTGAAAATTTGTCAATTTCAAGTAGTTATTTTTATGAAAATAAATTGCTTGTGAGTGTTTTAAGTAAAATATTGTATTCCTAAAGCTAATACTTAATATATTTTCGATGAGAAATGACAGTCATTAAATATTTCTAGCTAAAGTATAGCATTTTAAAAACTACTGCATATTTTTCAAAAATATATATATTTAACTTATTTAGGTAGCCTAAAATAAGTTAAAAATATTTTTGTTATAATTGTTCTTTAAGAAAATCATAATAGTATGCAATATTGCTAAATTAGTTAAAAGTAATGTTTTTAACTGCTGGTTGTCGCTGTATTTCGGATACCTAAACAAATCTTTTAAAACTAACATATTTTAATTTAATACTCACATGCTTGCTACCTTATATTACCTTTTTTAAACTTTCTTTATGTAACGCTCATTTATGCCATAATAAAATAATTGACAAGTTTTCCTTCATTTGCTTAATATTTCGATTAAAAAAAGTTTTATAAAAATTTAAACTCAATTTTTTTATTTCATCTAAATTTATTATTTGTTATAATACTTGCTATTAATTGTTAAATTACATATTAATGAGAATATTTTATGTATTAAAGTTATGTATTACTTCAAAATATTTGTAACGGTTTGCTTTAATGTTTTAAAAACATTAACATTTCATGTAATTATTAAAACCTTAAATACTTCATTAAAATAGCATTAAAATGAACATTTATTTCATTAAAATATTCCATAAAATATCTTTAGAGTCATTAAAATATTACCAAAAAAATGTTTTTAGCCTAATGTAAATAGCGTAGCCATATGTAAAGTTACTCTTGGCATATATAAAATGCCAAACACTATAGGATAAGGTCTACATATGTATTTAAAAATATCCAATAATTAAAGGCAAATTTTTTTCATTCCATAAAAAAATGCCTTTTAACGGTAACAATAAATGACTCTATTATCATCAATTATAAATAAATCATTATATCTATCCAATGCATTTACATAGTATTTATTTATTAACAATTTATCAAAAAAAAAGTTTAAAATTTCATAATTTTTTGTTTCCCAATTCTAAATAGACCCCTCTTCTTTCCCACAGTTTCAAAATATTGTATTCGATAATTTATAAAATTGATTTGTTTTGTATACTTTTGTTGTAATAACAAAATAATAAATCCTAGATTAATAAATATTATTTTAGTCAATTTAAACATAAGAACCTTTTATGTTAATGCTTTGAACTGTTGCTTTATTTTTATCCAACCAATATACACGATTTTCTTTGTGATCAACAGCAACATCATAACGTGGCAATCCATCAGAAATATCTCCAATTTTTTGAAGTTCTATTAAGTTTGAACCATCATAACGAATAGATAAAAGTAAATAATGACCAAATTGTTTTTGTTGACTTATAAAAAACAGCAAACTAAAAAATAAATATTAAACTAGGTATTTTTGTAAATAAAAAGAAAAAAAGAAATGTAAATAATGCTATAAATGTTAAGAAATGCTACTAATGTAACAAAGTATATTATACATCCAAAAAACTTCAATTAAATTATAATACTAACCCTTTTTCGGGCAAAATAGCCAAGTTCAAAGGATCAAAACCATTTTTATTGAAAACTGTTCCATAGTTTAAAGAGTTGTTAAGATCAATATATGAAATAATATTATTTTTACCATCAATCCAGTAAAGACAATTTGAAAATAAATCAATAACAAAAGATATAGGAAACGCATTTTCAACTTGCAAATTAACTTTCTTTTTGACACCATTCTGTGAAAAAAAGATCTGATGTTTCATTTCATCCAACCAATATAATGTTTGAGAGTTTACATTATATTCAATCGAAGATATATAAGTTGGAAAATTAAAATAAATAGGAACTTCAGTCATTTTCGAAAAAACCACACGATAAACTAAAGTTTCTTCACTGATGAGAATAAATGTTTGAGGGCCTAAAAAAATATATACATTTACAACAATAAGGACATGAAACATATGATTAAAAAAAAATCTATATATAAAACAAAGTATAAAATTTTATCCTATAAAATATTTTAAAACTATTTATCAATATTATAAATTACTATAATAAGTAAAAACTGAATTTAATAATAATTAAAAAAAATATTTTAATAATGATCTTTTAATTTTTTTTTTTTTTTTTTTCGAATATATATATATATATATATATATATATATATATATATATATATATATATATATATATATATATATATATATATATATATATATATATATATATATATATATATAGGCTTGGCCAGGAAGGCGTGTGATTTCACATCATAATATGACCACACAAATACTATTTGATTTTAGAACTTGACCACGGCTGTTAATATGTTTTGAAAATGTGTATACATTTTAATAACGCGCAGAAAAAGTTAAAAATCTTAACTATGAAGAAACTTAAAAACTTATCGTAATGAAGCAAATAAATCTTCGCAAAAAAAATTACGAAAGATAAAATAAAAATAACTTAACTAAAACTAAACTAAAAAAAAATAAAAATTATAACTTAGCTAAAATAAATAATAAACTATAACGGTAAGATTGTTTAGAATAAATAACTTTAAATCGTTTATCTTTACTAACTTTTTTTTATATAATATTATGCGAAACCCATTTTAAATAAAGTAACAACTTATATCTAACAATTGTAAAATAAATGTGCACATTAAAAGTTAGAAAAAGATGCTTAACAATTCTTCATAGTAATGTTAACATAAAAAAAAAAAAAAAATTGAATCGTTTATTTAAAAAGTTGATAAATTTTTTGTAAATAAAAAATATAAATAAAACTTTATACAACTTTCAATTATACTTAATTAAAATCATTAGTTATTTTCTTTAAAAGTGTTTTGCTAATATAAAAATGCTCATAAAGATAAACATGTCAAAGTTATTTATTTTTAACATAATTACAGTAATTATTATTAAACCAATTTTTTCGACGCATTTGTTAAAAATCGTGGTTAATTGTCAAAACAAAATATTAGTTTTCTTTATATAAAATGATTATTATTTTTGAAATTTTTATAAAACTTTGCTTCTTTTGAGACCCAACATGATATGCTTTTAAAGAACTTTTATTTTTCAAAATATTAGGGACCCGTCTGATGATTAAGAGTCTTGTGCGGGATCTAAAAATTGTTCTAAATTCAAAATTTTTGGTATTTAGCATTTTTAGAATAAATGTTATCACTGGTAAAAACCACGATTAAAATTTCAAAAAAAAGTTTGGACGGCCCTAGTGGTTATATAAATATTTGAAATCACAATTTCTTCCTGGTTAGGCCTCTCTCCCCCCTCTCTCTCTCTCCTCTCTCTCTCTCTCTAATTAAATAATTATTAAATTTTATTTTAACTAATTAACTAGTTTATATAATTAAACTTGATATTTTTTAATTTTGTTTGCTTTTTTAAAGATCATTCTTTTTTTCTAAGATGATAGGTTAAGCTTTTTGCCGCAAATAATTGAAACACTTTATAAAAAGTAAAAAGATGCAAACTAACATGTCAGTTAGTCTAAAAAAATTAATTTAAATGTGGACGAACAAGGCGTGAGACCGCACGCGCTTCCAGGGAAGGCTACATACATGTATACATATATGTTGCCTTCCAGGGAAAGATACTTACATGTATACATATATGAATGCAATTGAAAGCCATGGGGGCTTCAACACATACATTAACTGATTAAAAAGGGAGAACATGCAAGGAATGCTGCTATATCAAATAAAGGTTTGTGTTGAGGCAGCAATCATTTTTTTATCTTTTACTAAAAAATTAAAGCACGCATTTTATCTTCTATAGAGTATATAGACCAGCAATGGATTACTCTTTTTGTTTAACCTTATAGCATACAGATTTTCTAAAAAAAAGAATAATAATGAAAGGAAAAAATGCTGCCCCAGCCCAAATATATATATATATATATATATATATATATATATATATATATATATATATATATATATATATATATATATATATATATATATATATATATATATATATATCTTCTATAGAGTATATAGACCAGCAATGGATTACTCTTTTTGCTTAACCTTATAGCATACAAAATTATTATTCTTTCATTATTATTCTTTTTCTAAAAAAAGAATAATAATGAAAGGAAAAATTGCTGCCCCAGCCCAAATATATATATATATATATATATATATATATATATATATATATATATATATATATATATATATATATATATATATATATATATATATATATATATATATATATATATATATCTTCCCATGATTGCACTCTCTTAGATGTTATCTCTGATCAAATTGACTATGCCCTCTCTCTTTACCCCTCTGCCAATATTGTTGTTGTTGGTGATTTTAATGCCCATCACACTGAATGGCTTGGCTCTAACACCACTGATCCTGCTGGCACTAAAGCCTTTAACTTCTGCGTTTCTCAATCTCTTACTCAGATAGGTAACTTTGTGACTCGTTTTCCTGACAACCCTAATCATTTACATTCACTCCTTGACTTATGTCTTGTTTCTGACCCTAGCTTATGTTCAGTTTCTCCCTTTTCTCCCTTAGGTGGTTCTGACCATGCAATGATCTCTATAAATCTTTCTTCTCGTACTTCTTTTTTGGGCTCACCTTATCATCGCACCACCTACTACTACCCTAAAGCTGACTGGGATTCCTTTCATGATTTTCTTCGTGATGGTCCTTGGGCTGATGTTTTTTCTCTCTCAGCTGACAAATGCGCCTCCTACATAACCTCCTGGATTCAGGCTGTAATGGAAGCTTTTATTCCTTCGCGTCGGTTTCAAGTCAAGCCTCATTCTACTCCATGGTTTTCTCCTTCTTGTGCAGCTGCTATATCCAATCGTAATCATTTTTTTCATCTTTTTCAAAAGAACAACTCTCTTGAGAACAAACGGCTATTTATTATTGCAAGAAATCGATGTAAAAAGGTGCTTTCTGATGCTAAACTCCATTATTCTCAGTTCACTAAATCTCGCATCTTATCACAGAAGTTAGGCTCTAAAGACTTTTGGAAAATCTTTAACAGCATTATTAACAAGGGTAGATCTAACATTCCATCTCCCATTCATGGGACTGATCTTATTACCTCTCCCAAGGATAAGGCAGAACTATTTGCAAAGAACTTTTCTTCTAATTCCACTCTTGAATCTTATGGACATTCTCTTCCTTCCATTCCAGTCAAACAGGTTGACCCATTGTTAGACATTCAAATCACTCCGGCTTCTGTTGCTAAAGTCATATCTCAATTAAACTCGTCTACAGCTTGTGGTCCAGACAACATTCCTGTCACAGTCTTGCAGAAATGTTCTCCAGAACTTTCTTCAATTCTCTCTAAACTATTTAACAAGTGTTTGACTAAGTCTTGTTTTCCTGCTTGTTGGAAAATGGCATCTGTGGTTCCAATATTCAAAAACTCTGGAGAAAATTCTGACCCCTCCAATTATCGTCCGATCAGTCTTCTTTCTGTTATTAGCAAGGTCTTTGAGTCTTTGATCAACAAATTCCTCACATCTCATCTTGAGTCAAATAAACTACTGTCAGACAACCAATACGGTTTTCGATCCTCTCGCTCTTCGGCCGACTTGTTAACTGCTATAACTGAAAGATTTTATCGTGCATTAGATGGAGGCAGTGAGGCTAGGGCTATTGCTCTCGACATATCTAAAGCTTTCGACAAAGTTTGGCATGCTGGTCTTCTCCATAAGCTTGCTTCATATGGTATTTCTGGGAAAGTTTTTGAGATTATCAAATCATTTCTTTCTAACCGATTTATTAAAGTCATCCTTGAAGGCCAACACTCTTCTTTATTTCCAGTAACCTCTGGGGTTCCCCAAGGTTCCATCCTGGGCCCTGTTTTGTTTTTTTATCTACATAAACAATCTTCCTGACAACCTTTCATCTAAAGTAGCTCTTTTTGCTGATGACTCAACTTTATACTCCTGTCTTGACAAAAAGTCTTCTCTTTTCGATCGCCTAGAACAAGCAGCTGATCTTGAATCCGATCTCACTTCAATAATAGATTGGGGTTCACAGTGGCTTGTGAATTTCAACTCTAAAAAAACCCAATTGCTTACTGCAAACAACTACCGTAATATGGTCAACATTCCTATATTAATGAATGGCAATCCTCTTACTGAGTCCTCCTCTTTACGTCTTCTTGGATTATCGCTTACTACTGACCTTTCATGGAAACCATATATACAATCGATTGCTAAATTAGCTTCTGCTAAGGTTGCTTCTCTTTATCGTGCTCGCCATTTTCTTACTTCTGATTCCATTCTCTACCTCTACAAATCTCTTATTCGTCCCTGTATGGAATACTGTTGTCATATTTGGGCTGGTTCTTCTAACGATTCACTTTCTCTTCTTGACAAGGTCCAAAAACACATTGTAAATGTTGTTGGACCTGGACTATCTGCTAAGCTTGAATCTCTTTCCCATCATCGTAAAGTTGCATCTCTTTCTCTTTTCTACAAATACTATCATGGTCACTGCTCAAAGGAGTTATCATCTCTAGTTCCATTAACTAAAATTCATTCTTGTTTTACTCGTCATTCAGCTAAGTCTCATTCGTTTACTGTATCTGTCCCTGCATGCTCTAAAAACATTTATTCATCTAGTTTTTTTCCCCGCACAAAATGTCAAATATAGCAAAAACTTTTTTATAAGCGAAGATGTTAAAACGAATAAATGTAATAAGCAAAACAAAAAAAATTAACAAAATCTCTTATACTTCCAGCGTACATAGCAAATTAGTTTCTTAATTATATGACTGATAAAAAAGATGTTTATTTCAACAACTCTAAAAAAAAAAATACATAATTTGTATCAAAATTGTAAAAAATACATAATTTGTATCAAAAAAAAAAAAGTTTTTTTTAATTTACTTTTTTTTTTCTCATTAAATTTTTTAGCTTAATATTTAATTTATTTAATAAAATAATAATAAATTGAATGTATTATTAATTAAGCTTGATATTTCTTTACAACTTTGTTTCATTATTTAATAATTTTTTTTTTCCTTAGTAAATAAGTTTAGCTTTTTGCCACAAATTATTAAAACGCTTTGTAAGTTAAAAGATGCCAACTGCCATGGTAAGTTAGTCTAAAAAAATACTTTAAGCGTGGTCGTACAAGGCGTGCAACCGCATGTGTTTTCCGGAAAAGCTTGTATACATATACATATATGCGGGAGTGGTGCAGCGCTTGCTTCATAAGCAAGAAGTTCAGAATTCGATCCCCATTGGTTTAATCTTTTATTATTATTTAACTGCAATCATAAAAGATTTCTACCAATTGGATAATTTAATTTGGTATATTTAAAAACAGATATTTATAAGTATATAAATATCAAGTATAAAATACTTATAAATAAAATCATAAATTTATCTTACCTATACATGAAGTATTATCAATTAAACTAATTGTAAAATCAGTTTCACATTCACATATTCTTTCTGATTGTGATAGTGCAAAACACAGTTGTTCACACCCACCATTATTAAATTCGCAAAGATTGCCACCTATGTACAAAAAAAAAAATTATTCAAAACTATAATAGAGCTTGTAAAAAGATATTTAGTTTATCTTCCAAAAATTTATTATTGAACAGCTAGGCCTTGTTTTAAATTGAAAAAGGCTTAGCACATTAGCTTGTCGTGATTTTGACTTCATAAAATTATCTTTTTTTTAATTTTATTTAAGGACATTAACTTTTGCATTTTTTAACTATTGCAATAAAATAAGTAACCAGAAAACAAGTTTATTTTACTAATTGAGAAAAACAAATCTAGAAGTGTTTTTTTCTTAATGTACATATTGTGAAATGTCTATTTTGTTTAAATTTTTTGTTTTTTTGTTTTTTAATAATAAATAAATTTAATATTACATTTTTTATTATCATTTAACATAAATTAATCTCTTTCTTTTCTCGACATTAGTATAAATTAATTAAAATGTCTTAATATTTTTTTTTATTATTCCTTAAAATTGTGACATTGCAAACTACGATTTTTACTTTTGAAAAGTTATCAAACAAAAATTAATTACTTTACCAGCGCTTTTTTTTGTGACAAACAAAGATTTAAATTTTCAAGTACGATTTATTAAATTGTATACTATTGCGCTTTCACTAAAAAAATTTAATGTACGCTTTATGAATATTTTTGATGCAGTGTTATAAATTATAACATGTTTACAAAAAATTTAATTTTTTGTAAAAAATCCAAAAAAAGGAAGAAAAACCGAGAAAAAAACAAACAAATTTTATTTAATTTAAATAACTTTTTTATTCAAAATTCATTCTAAATTATCAGGAAACTTCTGTTTTCACACAATCTGCTAATTATATAAAGCTGATGTAACTATTTATTTATTAAAGTTAATAAAGTATTATTTTTTGCAGAATAAAATTTATAAATATAAATGAAGACATTGCAAGAGTTATATTGCTTCAAGCATAAATTCAAGCAAAAAAATTAATTATAAAAAAATAAACTCTTTATAAGATGTCATTTAAAGTTTGTAATGTTTTTAATTTTTTTAATAAAATCAATTATAACAAAACAAACAAACAAAAAATTAAAATACCAAAAATGGCTAATATAAAAATAAAATTTAACGTGTCTTTTAGCTAATAAATTTTTGTTTTGTTTTTTAATTAAAAAAAAAAAATTCGGTAATTATTTTTGTTGATTGTTCTGAGAAATTGTCTAAGTAAATATTCTTGCTATTTCAAGATGATAAATATGTTTTTTTAATGTTTCTTTCATGATTTCTTTTTTTTAGCGTCAAAATAATTTTTTCTTTTTCGCTATGCTGAACATTTTTGGAAAAAGAAATAATAAAAATAAAACTTTGTTTTTTTCTTAACTTAATACATTTGCAAATAGCGTGAATATCAAATATAATTTTTTAATGCAAACTTTTTTATGTAATCGTCATTCAAACTTTATAAGTGGTTTTTATAATGTTAATAACTTATTTTATCTTACAATTTAAGACCTGCTTAAATATTAGAAAAATGTTAAAAAGTGGTTCGACCAAAATGGTCAACTGGTTACGTTAAATGGCTTAGCGTGTACATAAATGGCACGCCAGTTTACGCTTTAAAACAGCTATATTAATATCAATTTAAAGTTTTTGTTGAGGAAAAAAATTAGTTTTTAAATTATATTTTAAATAAATTACTAATTAAGCAGAAATTAGATAACAAAAAAAAAAAAGCATTACAAAAGAAGTTAATGACAGCATCACATAAAGTAAATTTAAAATTAAGCAAAAGAAATCCTAGAGATTAGAGAAACAAATTTATTTAAATGAAAAACAGTAAGAACAACAACATTAGGCTAAAAAGATTTCTTGAATCAAAGCGGAACTAAACTTTGTCTTATATCAAAAACCACTCAATTTATTAGAAACAATAGTAACAGTATTTTAAATAACAATAGTTGTAGTAATAATAGTAGCTGTAGTGACAGCAGTTAAGGTAACGTCAGTTGTAGTAGAAGATGTAGTAACAGTAGTTGTGGCAACAGTAGTTGTAGTAACAGCAGTTGTAGTAGCAGCAATTGTAATAGCAGCATTAGGTTGTAGCAAGTTGTAAACAATAAGTAATAATTTTAAATAAAATTAAAAAAATAAAATATAATAGTATAGCCTCCTTAACTGTAAGGGGCTCTTGGCCTTATGCAGGTTAACTTTTTATATAGTTTTGTTATAAAAATGTTATTATGATATAATTTAATATTTTTATTTATAAAAACTTCAAATTAAATTAACAAAATTTAAAATTAATTAAATAGATATAATAATTAGTTAAATAATATAATTATTAGTTATAAATAATATAATATAAAAATATAAATGATAATATAATACAATAATAAAAAATTATAAAAATAATATAATATAAAAATATAAATGATAATATAATAATACAATAATAAAAAATTATAAAAATAATATAATATAAAAATATAAATAATATAATAATTAGTTAAACGATAAATAAATAGTTAAAAAAATAGTTGAATAAAAAATTAGTTAAATAAAAATTAAAAAAAAATTCACCTGTTGGAGTGTTTGCTTGTAAAACGGCAAGATTCTGGCACTTTCCATGAATAGGGAACTTCAATTTTATATCTCCATTTACTTTTTTCACTGAGGATATTTTGCCTAATGTTTCAGAGTCTGACTCACAAAAGTAAAGTCTGTCAAGATATATAGCAAGACCTGTAACTGAATCAAGGCTATAGGCTATAACTGTTACTAACATATCTTTTGTATTTAACCTTAGTATTTTGTGACTGTTTTTTTCAATCCAGTATATACTACTATCATTAACATCTACAGCTAATCCACTCACTTCCTTAGTGACATTTGTTAGAAAACGCTGCTTTGAGCCATCAAGATTTGATTCATAAAGAGCTGAATGTTGAGATGGATCATATGTTTCTTCTATCCAATATAACTTTCTACAAAAATATGTGTGTGTGTATATACATATGCAACACACAGTTGTGGACAGGAAAGGCGTGCAATAGCACTCCAATTTTGACCACACATGTAATTGTTTTTTTTCTAAAAGCTTGACCACAGCTCAGATAATCAAAAATGCGCTGAGTAAAATCGTCAGAGAAAAAAAAATTTAAACAGGCTAAACTATATAAAAAAAGAATTTTAACGAAACAGAAATTAAAATTAAAAATTAAAACTTACAGCTCTAATAAAAAATCAACTAATAAAAATCTGCAAAACTAAAACTCTAATAGAAAATTATTTGTAATGTTTTGTAATTAAGTTAAGGTTGAGTAATTCATCATGTTGGTTTGACGGGTTTCTAACTGATTTTTTTTTATATTAGGAGAATAGCAAATAAATCTTTTTTTCTTTTTTTTTTTAATGTATAAATAAAAATACAGTACAATCTCACTAATTCAAATTTAATAGGGAAAAATAAAAGTTTGAGTTAGATAGATTGTCGAATTATAGTAAGAATTATAGAACTTTTTTTCAAATATTATTTTCAAAGTAATGAATAGAAATCAAACAAAGAAATAGTAATTCTTAGGCCTAAAAGCAATATATATTGTGTTTTAAACTTTTAAATTTGAAAAAAAAAAGTCAGTAATTGTAGATTGTCTTTTATGAATAAATTCATGTCAAATATACGATTTATATCTTTAAAGGGATCCCAAACTATCCAAATACATGTTGTGTTCATATTAAAGATAATGCAGAAAAAAAAGGTTTGAACCAAGTTTTCTGATTAAAAATAAATAATGAATGCATACCAAGAAAAACTAATGTTGTTGTTTTAGCCGAAGCTTGCCTTCTCTGTTTTCTTCAAAAACTCGGAGTCTTTAAATTATACATCACAATCTACAGACTTTGGCGATTCCTTTGAAGCGCGTTTAATTCATAAAAGTTTGAGTATTTGACGTCACGGAAGACTTTTAACAAATGAAAAGTGTAATTCTGCGTTTTTCTACTTTAATTCAAAAAGTACGATGCAGTATGTTTTTAACATACAGCAAAACAAATTTATTTGTATTATTTTTCCAAAACATCGCAAAAAAATTTTTGTAAAAAGTAAAAATGATAAATTATTTTTATTTAATATGAGCTTATTTTTTTACAGATATCTTAATAATTTTTAGATTTATATATCTTACTTATATTTCTTTTGTTTTTAAATTAAAACAAATATTAAAGCTTTACTTAATAATCTTATAATTTTCATACATTTTTTATGATTTTAGTATTTTACATTATATAGAACGTTATATATACAGTCTATCGTTTTTGTGCAAGAGAGCGCAGTATTATATATTCTGAATCTTACTAATTTTTATATAAACAATGGAAACTATTTTCTAACTTCTCTGGTCATTTTTACGCTCTGATATTTTTTGTTTTCCTGTCGAAAAAAAGTATTTATTAACAACTACTTTCATCAACTATTGTTTAGGAATATATAATGAACTGTTAAATTTTTTTATTATAAAATTTTTTTGATTACACTGATTTAATTTAAATTGCTGAATTTGCTAAATTGGATATGAATAAAAGGGAAATATATTTTGCATTTGATTTTTGATAACGAAATTTTCAAAATGTCGGCAACTCGATACCAACTAGAACCTGTTAAAGTATGAAAAAAAAGTACATGAATACACTAAACAATACAGGTGACAGTAGTATCAGAAATGAAAATTCGTGAAGGAATTTGTGAGATCCTGGTTTGCATTACTAGTACAACCAATAACAACACAAGTTGGAACTATAAATTTTGATTATGAGTTTACTGTTCGATATTTTATAACCATCAAATTGAAAACATGAAGTATGTATATTTTTGCTCATTTTATACAATTAACATTTAACAAAAATACAGACAAATTATTACTATTTAACGCAATAATTAACATATTAATTAATGGCAATAATTCAAGATAGATGGTAATTTAAATTGTTAAAGTGTCATAACGCGCGTTAAAAATCATATTATAGTTGGTATTTCCCAATCAATGTGTTGTAATTAGCATTTGTCTCTTAACATGGAAAATTAATGTGTTGTAATTAGCATTTGTCTCTTAAAATGGAAAATTAATGTGTTGTAATTAGCATTTGTCTCTTAACAATGGAAAATTAAAAAACTAACAAAATTGACATACAAGTTTTCTAGCAATTTTCTCTTTCAATTCCTATTTATTTAAAGAAAAGTTACAATTAAACTTTAATTTCTCTTATCTAAAAAAAGATAGAGTGACGCAAAAAAAAAAAATTCTATACAACACTCATTCATTCAAAGTTTAATTACGTGAAACTTTTCTTTCACTTTTGTTCTACTTTTTTATAAAAAGAGCGCGCTTATATAAAAAAAAGTTTTCAACTTTTATAAAGCTTTTATAAAAAGAATGATGAAATGAAAACTTTTCTTTCTTAACATAGAATTAAATTTAGAGATAAAATTAAATTAGAAATAAATCAACAATGAGCAGAACAATCTGGGACTATTTTGATATTGATGAAAATAATCAATATAAACAACATAAATCACAACAGCAATCAATTAAACAACAAAATCGCACAATTTTAGGGTTTTTTTTATTTATTGCTTAGTTGTTCTAAATAATAAGTAAATTGGGTTCAAGTTGATATGTCAATATCTACAGTTGCAATATAATAAAAAAAAGTCTTTATTGTTAAAATTTTTATTTAGTTATTTATTTTCTACCTAGATTTGTTGCAAAAAGACTTTTAAACCCTCGTCATTAAAATCATTTGTTTTAAATATGGATGGTTAAGCGCCAAACCTGCCTATACAACACAGTTGAAAAAAATAAGTTTGTGCTAAAAAAGATTTAGGTAGTGTTTTTTTGCTAACACTAATATACTATGATTAAAATTTTTAAGTGCACTTAACTGCAAATACTTTTAGTTTTTTTTTGGTTTAGTAGCTTTTGTTAAAGACTTTTAAACTTTGCGTCTAATTACATTGTTTCAACATATTCATTGTATAGGCAGGTTTGGCGCTTAACCTTCCATATATTTTGACATGATTTTTCACACTAAGTTTTTTTCATTGGACTTCCCAAACTTCATGCAAAGCAAATTGAGACAAAATATTGTCTAACCAAATAAAAATGCTGTTACCAATTTTATACGGGTAATTAATACTGAATCTTGATTGGAATAATAAATATTCATCATTTATAAAGATTAAATAAATGGCGCAATAACAATTTATAGCAACAAACCAGTATTAAATATTTGAGGTTTTTAATATCTTTTTAAATGTTAAAATAGAAAAAAAAACTAAACAAATAATCAAAAAAATTTCGAATAAAAATAAATAAAAACATTTCCAGAGTTTCATTTGTTAAAAGCCTACTGTGACGCCAAAAAAAACTTTTATTAATTAAACGCGCTTCAAAGAAATTGCCTAAGTCTGTAGATTGCAACGTATAATTTGAAGACTCAGAGTTATTGAATAAAATGGAGAAGGCGAGCTTCAGCTAAAACAACATTAGTTTTTCTTGGTTTGCATTAATTTTTTATTTTTAATAAAAAAAAAAATTGGTTCAAACTTTTTTTTTTAATATTATCCTAAGTATGAACACAACATATGTTGGGAGTTTGGGATCCCTTTAAGAGCCAAAGCTTGAAAATTTTTTAAGCATAACTCTATCGCAAAATAAGCTTTTTATTTTACAAGCAAGCCAATAGTTGGTACATTATCAGCTCTCATTCGTTTGAACCATTTAAGTACAGCTTTGTTTACTAGGTAATACAAATCAACTTTCACCTGTTTAGTCGAATTTCCTTGACAAAAAGCATCAAAGATTTTATTTTTATTCTTTTTTCAGGTTGAAAGAGTGTTTAGTGGAATATCAAAAAATTTTCAAAAACTCTTTATTTGTTTTTCTTTTTTTCAATTCTATTAGATTTTTTTTGTTTCCGCTTTAAATTGTTTTCCTTATGCCTCTTTGATGTCATGATTTTTTTTAAACAGTAGAAGATAATTTACACTAATCGTATTTCAAAAACTCACAACATTTGAAATTTGAAATAAGATTTTGACAGTTTAATGAGCATTTTACGGGTCAGAAGTTAAAAAAGTTTGAATTACAGAGAGAATTTTACTGACAGGTCTAAAAAATCCATTCGAATTGTGGAGGTTTTTGAATTATAGAGATTCGAATTATAGAAAGCTAAACGTAAGAGTTTCTTATACCCATTTCAAGGTGACTTTGCATTTAATTGAAATAAGGAGGTTTTCGAAATAAGGAGATTCGAATTAGAGAGATTGTACTGTATTTATGATTATTTTTTATTCATGTATTTTTATATATCAATCAAAAAAAAAAAAAAAATACATAATCAAATAGAAAAGCAATAATATGAAAACTTTAATAAAACATTAAAAAAATTAAGATTCATTATAAATTCTCCTAATACAATTACAAACTTTTCAAACCAACACGAGAAACTATAAAACTTTATTCTTTTCTAATGTTTTTATATTAGGCGAACTCTTTTAAATAAAAAAAAAACTAAGATCTAATTATCAACTAAAAAACATCTAATTATCATTTAATAAAAAACTAATTTTATTTAAATTATCAAAAAGTTTATTAAAACAATTGCTTTTGTTGTTATTTATAAAATTAATTGTACAAATCGTTTTAAAAACATTTACATTGATCATAAAAAATACAATTTTTAACAACATAATATCTTTCGATAATTTAAATAAATGTCTTTTATAGTATACAATCTTTAAAAGCAATTTCTAGCTATACTTAACGCATTTTTGAAACGTTTTCAAATATCTGAAAAGCTATGGTTAAGTTGTAGCAAATATTAAATAAATACGTGGTCAAGATTAGAGTGCGATTGCACATCTTTTCTACCCACAACTGTATAGATATAAATATATATATATATATAATATATATATATATATATATATATATATATATATATATACATATATATATATATATATATATATATATATATATAAATATATATATATATATATATATATATAAATATATATATATATATATATATATATATATATATATATAAATATATATATATATATATATATATATATATATATATACATATATATATATATATATATATATATATATATATATATATATATATATATATATATATATATATATATATATATATATATATATATTTACATATATATACATGCATAAATATATACATATACGTGTATATATATGTATATATATACAAGGCTCGAAATAAGCGCCGGACATTATCCGCCACTTCTCCAGTAAAAAATGACATCTAGCAGTCATTTTGTCAGACATATTTTACGTGCATTTATTTTCTAATCATTTTAGTTGTTCTAAAGTTATTAATAAATTCAGTATTGTATACAAACTTTATTTTTTGATCTTTTTATTTAAAACAAAATTAAAGTTTTAAATAAAAAAACACACGACTACATTAATAAAATACGTCATTTTTTTGAGTTAATTCATTTTTTTAAAAGATGCCAAAATATTAAATTTTTTTGAAGTACCCCTGATTTTATCGCTCATATTAAAACGTTGCAATTATTTATTAATTTAAAATTTTGGTTAAGTATTTATTTTATTTTTTATCCAATGGTTTTTATAAATTTCCAACAAATATTTTAGCTTTTAAAACCCCTTCTAAATTTATATTATAAAAATTTTAATGTAATAGTTATTTTAATGCACATAGAAACCAGTATTTTTTATTACTCTATTAAACTTGATTAGTTAAGTAACGTTTGTTTTCAAGCTAAAAATGTTTGCTATTAAAAGTGTTTATAAAATAAAAACTAGAAAAAGCTTGAAAAAATTTATAAAAAAAAACATATTTATATAAATGTAATTACGTATAACATTCTTTGATAATTAAATAAAATGGGCTTATTGTAAACATTATAATTAATTTATTACTTTATTTAATAAAGTAAAAAGTAAACTTAATAATTTATGTATTTAATTATTTACATAGTAATTTATGTATTTAATAATTTTGTTTTTTTATAATATATTTTTATTACATATTTAATTATGTATTTAATAATTACATATTTTATGTACTTAATATATTTACACAATTTATGTATTTAACACAACTTATGTATTTAGTTATTTAAAAAGCATTTCGCATAGTATAGTAATTTTTAAAAAACATAATATGAATATATTTTCTTTTTTAAATTTAAGTTTTTTGAGTTTAGATTTTTTCTTTTTCTTTAAAATTTTCTTTTTATTAGATAATTAATCTTACAAATCTTACAAATTTTCTTTTTATTTGCAGCACATTTTGAAACGCCTAGAGTTGTCAAAAAAAATTGCGTGCTCAAGTTGTAAAAACAAAATATTTTATGTGTGGGTAAGGAATGGCGTTTGATCACACTTCTATAACTCTTATATAACACTTCTATAACTATAACAAAATAATTTATGTGTGGGTAAGTTTGATCACACTTCTATAACTCTTATTGATCAGACATGTCCAGCAAACTTGAGTCTTTATCAGACAAATTGTCCGGTAAAAAAAAGTTTGTTATTTCAAGCCCTGTATTTCAAGCCTTGCCACACACACACGCACACACACACACACAGATATAAATAATTAGAGAATCAATTTTCAAATTTTTTTATTATACATAAATAATTAAAATTCATTATTTACTAAAAGTCAAAGTAAAAAGTTGTAAAAAGCTGATTTACCTTATAAAACTATTTAAAGCCAATAAAGTTGTATGAAAACAACATAGCTTATCACTTGTACAACAATGCCTATTAGCGCTGATGATAGTTTTTCGAAAATATCCATTTAACCTAGATACTTCAATTTTATTCTGTTGACTCCAATAAACATTTCCACTAATCTGATCTAAAGCCAAACCTTCAACAAGATCATAAAAGCCAGTTTGAAAAATTCCAGGATTACTGTTATGGTTGAGAGAAGCACCATTGATTGAACTTGGACCAGATTTATCAATCCAAATTATAGTCCCGCTTTTTAAATGTACAGCAATAAATGACACATCTTTTCCAGTGACTTTTATAACACCTGTACTATTACTTTTCTCCAATGAAATAGTACTGATTGATGTGCTAGTAGAATAGATAAGATTAGCTTCCAGTGCTAAAAATACAATTAACAAAAAACTAGATTTAAAATATATGACCAAAATCAACTTAATTTTTAAAAATCCTTAAAACAAATTTTATGTTACTTTCAATTTATAATTACTTACGTTTGCAACTTTTTTTATTCATATTTAATTCATAACCACTTGGACAACCACATCTTATATTGCCACTTGGCTTGTAAAAACAGAAGTGAGAACAACCAGCATTATTGTGGCATGTGTTATTACCAGTTGTGGTAATACTTGCTGCCTTTACACCCATAATGTCAGGAATATCATTTACAACCAACTATCACGAAATAATATGTAAGAATATAAAAGAAAATAATTTTTTATTTACTTTTGTATTTTTCATAACATACAAAAGTTTTGAATTAAAGTGTGACATAAGCAAAACTCTATTCTATTAACAAAACCTAAAGATTATAAACATTTTTTAATGAGATCTAATGGTTCTCAAAAGATTTATGCTTTGTGTATAATAAGCAAGCTGCATGGTAAAAAAAAAAAGATTAAAAAATATCTATAAAAAACCAAATACATATGAAATTTGAACAAAACATGAATCAATGATAAAATAAACAAATGTTTATATATATATATATATATATATATATATATATATATATATATATATATATATATATATATATATATATATATATATATATATATATATATATATATATATATATATATATATATATATATATATATATATATATATATATATATATATATATATATATATATATATATATATATATATATATATTTGAGAAGAACTTTTTTATGCTGATTTTTTATGCTGAATTTCTCCGCACAGCAGCCTTGTTCATCAAAGTTGGTGTTTCAGAGTTAGAGTTGAGAGATGGTTGTAACCACAATTAAGTAGCCTTTTCATCTGAAGTGGCCTTCTTAGCCTTAGTGAGGTGAGTTAAAATAAAAAACGATTATTAAAAATTAGTGTTATCTTTGCATTTAGCTAAACTAAAGTTTACTCTTAAGTTTAGTGAAAATTTATGCAGAGCCAGGTGACTTTGGTATACCTTTAAATTACTGAAGATTAAAAAAAAATAGCATTTTAATGTATTTAGTTTTTTTATATATCAAAACAATATAATTTGATATTATACACTATATCATATTTTACATAATTGATTTTGATATAGTTTTAAAAATAAAAATTTATACTAAGTGGTATTTTCAAAAGCAAATTAAGATTAAAAATAAAGTCATAAAAACTATCATTTTTGATACTAGCCATAATAACATCCAGCTGATTAAACTTTATCTTAAATTGTAATCAATTAATAAAATGAAAAATGTTTTGAAAAACAAATATTGTGTAATAATTTAAAATAATTTAAAATTAAGTAATTTAAAGCCATTGAAACCTGTTTATTTTTTCAAACAACAAGCAACCTACTTTGTTTTGAATTAATGTTTATAAACAAAAAATAACAGCAGAAGTAATCAGTTGAGTATTAGGAAGATTTATCTGCAAAATTTAAATAATTTTTCATAATGTATTATGGGTCATTACATATCAAGTAGACTATTAAGCTCTGACAAGCAAATTCTGATAATTTTAATTAAACTATCGTTTAAAATTTTCTCAAAATTATAATCTTTAGTAGCAAAACTATATTTTATTTGTTCTTTAAAGATTGTTTTTAAAACAAAACAAATTAACAAAAGATTTAACTTATCTAATTATCTAATAATAAAAACTTAAAAAAATCTTTAAAGATTTGAAAAATGCAATTTTTGTAGAACCAATATCAGTTGTAGAAATCACATGATGGATTTGATCTTATGAAAATATCTCATATCCATTTCAAATAAACAAAAATTTTGGGATCAACATTGTTTTTATCAATTTAATTTTTCAGACTTCTTAGCTTTTCTTTCAATAATACAAGAAAATTGTTCTGACAAATTTTACACATTGTACTACAAGGTAACCTTGTATTACAGAATAAGCACCGGCGAAGTTTGTTTAAACGAATTTCTTTTGATACAAAATACCAAATAATCGTTAAACTTCGAATACAAAGTTGACCGAATATTCGGTCCCCATAAAACTTCATTCAACAAGTACTATTCGTTCCACTATTTGTTAAAAATCTAAAAGTCGATTCAAAGTTAAAAAACCGGCTTTTGCTACTTTGTTTTTTTAATAATTGCTACAATAAATTTTTTTTTTTTTTTAAAACATATTAACAATCTCTTAGCACATTAATAGAACTTTGTATAATTCTCTGTAGAAATTATTAATGATTTGTACACAAATAATTCCATTTGGGCCTTACAAAAGAATTATCTTGAGAACGCATATAAAAACCATTAAAAAGTAAAAATTATGAAAACTAAAAATACAAAAGAAAACAGTGAACATTTATTATAAGACATTTATACATATTTAAAAAAAGGATATTTATTAGTTTTTGTTTTTATATTGCTTTATTAGAAATAAATACTTGGTTTCTTTCCTTTGATCATATCTTTGTTTAAGTGAATTTTACTGTTTATGGAAAAATTGTTTAATATTATTTTTATTTGGTTTTTATTATTACCATTCCTTCTTTTTTTTTTACTTTTTCAATTTTTTTTTTCATCGTCACTTTTATTTATGCATAATTTGTTAACGTTTTGTATCATTTCTTATAATCATAGTTTATCATTGTTAATTGGCTATCAAGGATTTTTTGACCTGCATAGGTAAAAATGAAAAAAAACCTGCCTTTTAACAACAAAATTAAAAAATATTAATTTTTTATAGTAAAATATAATTATTAGTATAAATAATTATTTTTGGTGTAGTATGATTATTTACTTATTTTTAATGTGATGATTGTTTAGGAAAATGAATACTTTAAAGAATTTTGTTTACATTACTTATTTTTGTCTAAATGCCTAAAGAAAGTCCAATTTATCCAACTACTTTGACAAAAGCACACCTGAAGAGGGAAAAGCTGCTTACAACCATTGTGACAATGTACTTAATATGCCACAACGCTCAACTTTTACTCTTTATATGCATCTTAAAGGGAAACATCCAGTTATTAACACACAATTTGAGGTAAACAAAAAGAGAGTTGCAGAAGATTTGGCTAAGCAAGCAAAAAAAGAAAAAACTACTGCTGGTCTTGCCAGAAAACCCTCACCGGAACATTTCAAGCCAAACTTGTTTACAATCTTACGGTTATGTTGTGCATAACCAACACTCCATTCAATCTAGTATCCGCGAATGGTTTTGTTAGATCTATTAAATTAATTGACTCAAAACTCACAATCAAAGACTCTACAAATTATTATCAGAGGTACCTCCCTGAATTATATTGCAAAGTGAAAAAAAATCACAGATGATTTCAGCAAAGATGTTTTTACTCTCACAGGTGTAACATTTACTACAGACATGTGGACCAGTAGAAATAATGACTCTTACAGTTTTAGTCAAAGCTTGTCTTCTCCATTTTCTCTGGTATTTTGAGTAAAATAAACGCGATTTTCCAGGCGCATTATACAGACTTGATAATTTATTCAAGCGCGTTTAATTTAGAGGAGTTTTAGTGCATGATGTCATTTTTTGTTTGTTTAAAACACCGATTGTTATTTTTTTACATACAATTTCCAAATCATATTCATTTTTATTATATTTTAAAGTTCTAAAATGTGTTTGTAAAATAAAATTAAAAACAAAATAAAATTAAAAACAGAAATAAAATTAAAAACAAAGTAGTATTTTATATACGCAACTTTTTTTAAATAATCGTCTAGACCACGTGTATTTTGATTTCTTTTGTTATAAGTTTTTCTTTCAAAATATTAGATAAAATAATTTTTAACCTAAATAATAATGCATTTTTATTAATTTACTTTGTAAATATTAAAAAAAAAAATTAACGCATTTTTTCTCTGATTTTCAAAAATGTATTTTTTGGTATTGAGGTGATCTTATTTCATTATTTATATTTCCATTATAACATCCAATATATATTGGATGTTATAATGGCATATATATGGTGGGGGGCATAATATTAATTTTTATTTTACAGACATACATGGAAGCATAATTAACTTTAATGTTCATATTCATTTTTATTTTACAGACATACATGGAAACATAATTAACTTTAATGTTCTTAAAACATCTTGCGGAAGAATAAAAAGAATATTCGCGAACACTAAAAACCCGCCAAATTTGCGAACAAACTAATTGTGGACTTTTATATCTTATTTTCAGCCCTTGGAATTAGGGTCGGCATTCAGCAATGGTGACCTAACTGCTGACCTTAAAGTGTTTGAAGTCAGCAAAAAAGTTGCTGACCCCATTTCTTTGTTTTATGGTAACCTTTTTGTCAAAATTTTTTGTCAAATTTGAAAATTAAATTCAAAAAGAATTGAAAATTAAGCAGCAACTTATACAACAAATTTGTTCAATTTTTATAATCAATTATAACTTATTATGTTTTATTATTGAGTTACGAGGTGTGTTCAAAAATTAAGGTGACTTTGTATTTTTAAGAAAAAACATTTATTTATTTATCAATATTTATTTTGTCCCCTTCAAAGTAATCCCCTCAGATACAATACTTTTATGCCAACGGTTTTTCCAATCCTCAAAGCACTTCTTATAAGCACTTTTCGGTATAGCCTTGAGCTCTTCCAGCGATGCAGTCTTTATCTCTTTAATCGTTGCAAATCTCCGTCCTTTCATAGATCTCTTTAGTTTTGGGAACAAGAAAAAGTCACATGGGGCCAAATCCATATATGGTGAATATGGTGGCTGAGACATGATTGTGGTGATGTTTTTGGCCAAAAAATCTCTCACAAGCAAAGATGAGTGGGAACTCCTGATGAACCACGCCATGGTAATCGAAGAAAACACTGAACAAAACTTTGACATTTGATCGAACTTGGCGTGCTTTTTTTGGTCTTGGCTCACCTGGGCTTTTCCATGGTGACAATTGGGCTTTGATTTCGATATCATAACCATAAATCCATAATTCGTGACCAGTTATGACGCTTTTTACGTTTTTGCCCAAAATGTTACAAAAAATTTCATGGCACGAGCCAAGCGATATACCAACATCATCAGCAACTTCTCTGATAGTGATTCAATGATTTTCCAAAACAATTTTCTTCACTGCTTGAACGTTTTTTGTTTTGTTTTGTTTTTATTTTTTATTTGCATTCACTCCCAACAAGGCTGCAAGCAACCACTATTAAGTTGGGAGTTACTAGGAAAAAAAAGAACAGAGTTATAGAGCAAGGAAACGGTTGACAGAAGACTTGAAAAGTTGAAGGTTGTAGGAGTCAGGAAAACATGAAGATGGGAGAGAGTTCCAAAGGATTGAAGTGCGGGGAAAAAAACTAGATGAATAAAAGTTTTTAGAGCATGCTGGGACAGATACAGTAAACGAATGAGACTTAGCTGAATGACGAGTAAAACAAGAATGAATTTTAGTTGATGGAACTAGAGATGATAACTCCTTTGAGCAGTGACCATGATAGTATCTGTAGAAAAGAGAAAGAGATGCAACTTTACGACGATGGGAAAGAGGTTCAAGCTTAGCAGATAGTCCAGGTCCAACAACATTTACAATGCGTTTTTGGACCTTGTCAAGAAGAGAAAGTGAATCGTTAGAAGAACCAGCCCAAATATGACAACAATATTCCATACAGGGACGAATAAGAGATTTGTAGAGGTAGAGAATGGAATCAGAAGTAAGGAAATGGCGAGCACGATAAAGAGAAGCAACCTTAGCAGAAGCTAATTTAGCAATCGATTGTATATATGGTTTCCATGAAAGGTCAGTAGTAAGCAATAATCCAAGAAGACGTAAAGAGGACGACTCAGTAAGAGGATCGCCATTCATCAGTTGTTGACATGGTTGGGCGTCCAGAGCGAGGCTCGTCATTGGCATCTTCCCAGCCATTTTGAAAGAGGTTGTACCACTTGTAAACATTTTTTTTACTCAGAACAGTTTCACCGTATGCCACTGTCAACATTTCAAGTGTTTTGGAGCACTTTATTTTATTTTTTACACAAAATTTGATGCAAATCCTTTGATCCATATTTTTCAATAGTAAAAAATCCCCAAGCACGCCAAACACTTATAACCTTTAGGCCTCTCACAACCAAACAAAAAATTCTATACACTTGAAACTTGGTACAGATGTTTAGGAAGAGTGTACCAACATGACAAAACAAAAAAATCGATAATGGAAAGTATCTTGCCAGCAAAATTTGAAAAGTCGCCTTAATTTTTGAACACACCTTGTATGTTATTGAAAAATCAACAATAGCAAAAATAGGACAAATAAAAAAATGTGCCAGCTAAACTTGGGTTCTTTAAAGTAATAAAGGCATGAAGATTTTAAACAGTTTTTTTTTTATGTGTCGTAAGGGTAACAAATAACAGAACCAACTATTTAACAACATTTTGAGCAAAATAGATTACTTTTTTAAATGGAATCTTTTCAGCTTTTAATCTTACTTTTTTGTTTAAAATATAGGACTTTTTATCCGACTGGTATTTGTGTAAAATCCACAAATACCAGTCGGATGAAAATTTATTTACAAACTTAATCGAGGATCAATAAAGTTTTTGATCAGTTAAATAATGAAATTATTCCTTTCAAAAGTATTTTTGGCCTCTATTGACACAGCAGAAGCATATCCCTTTTCTGAATGAAGTTTTGGTCTAAGATACAGCTATATAAATTTTAGAACCTCCAAAAAGCCTTTTGCAGCAACTATATAAATTTTAGAAACACCAATAAAACCTAGAAGCCCTAAAAATTGTTAAAAATTAAAAAAAGATGCTCATTTTAATATTTTTTCAACGGTTTCTTATGTCAACCAACTGGGAAGAGTAGCTTAAAAAAACTTAAAAAAAAAATAACTTTAACTAAAAACCTGTTAAAAAGAGTCGTGTATTCTGGTTAAAACTTAAAGAGAAATCTGAAGAAGCGAATGGAATGTCCTTGTATTGCATGGAATTACTTAAGAGTAATTCAAGCTTGATTCTTGAATTCTTGTAGTATTGAAAATTGGATAAAAAAATTCAATGGAAGCTAGAGCAAAGAACCAGGAGCAATTTTATAATATTTTTAAAATTATGCATTTAACATACAGTTAAACTAAAAAATTAAATTATCTACTTATTTACTAAACTAAAATCACAAAATAATAGTAAATAAGTAAGAATAAATAAAAATTTAATTCTTTCCCATATTTACATCACTTCAAATTATTTTTGCATGCTTACAATATACATATTTTTTTTTTGTTATTCTTTGATTGTTAAAAAATTAAGACTTTTCAAAGTGTAATAAAACAAGTCAAAAGAAACAAAATTGATAATAATTGCTTTTACTTGCATAAAACAATAGAATTACTTTAGGTTGTTTAACATCAAGATTACCAACAAATTATTGTTATGTGCTTTACATAATTTGTAAACTCAGTTTAAAATGCTTAAAAGTCAAAAAATATGCATTTTCATAAGATTGCTCACACAATATATTTGCATTAAAAAAATTTAATTTATTTGTCAGAATGTAAAACCTTTATTTAATGCACTTGTTAAAAACTAACCTTAAAATAAAATCTTACAAGTTCTTTTAATTTTATAGTTATATATATTTTATAGTTCTATATTTTTGTCATTAACATTATTTTTACACGAAGATCTTACATTCTAAAGTTTGGCCAAGGCCTTCTAAAGCAGAAGGCCCGCTCATGGAATGAAAAAACTCTTGTGACGTCACTTTAGTAGTCCAATGTTAAATTTTTCGATTATCTATTTGTTTCTAAATAATTCAAGTTGTAAATATTAAAGATTTAGTTTTCATATTTTCAATGCAGTTTATTATGAATTTATTAGATTTTAGTCAATTTTATTAAAGTGTGAAATAATTAGTGTTTTTTAATTTTCAACCGATCCAAATATAAAAGAATTATGGATTCGTCAAATTCCTCAAGAAAATTTAGTTCCTTCAAATAAAACTGCTGTGTGAAAAAAATATCTCATTCATACATTTATTGATTGTGTTGATACAATGAAAGGAGATGATGGTTCTGTAATATGTTTTGAGAGAAAAAGACCAAAATTAACACAAGATTCTTACCCATCATTATTACCTAACATTTCTTTT
Source organism: Hydra vulgaris (assembly GCF_022113875.1). Taxonomy (NCBI): domain Eukaryota; kingdom Metazoa; phylum Cnidaria; class Hydrozoa; order Anthoathecata; family Hydridae; genus Hydra; species Hydra vulgaris. The sequence continues at coordinate 4,856,152 of NC_061162.1, forward strand.
TATTTATCAATAAAATTTATATTTACAATAACCTACTTGTTGGAGTGTTTACTTGTAATTTGAAGATAGACAGCAGTTTGGTGGCTAAAGTACTTAACGATGAATGTAAACTTTCTTATTTGACTCAATTGTCCACTATTTTAACACAAATTTTTCCTGGTAATAGAAATATTATGTCCAGTTAAGATAATGTTTTAACAATTCAATGTAATTTAAACAATCTATGTGAACAGATTAAAGACAGTGATGAATATTCTACAGATGTTCATAAATGTTTAGTATTTTTATGTGAACAAATAAAATACTATTAATTTATCAACCTCGATAGTCCTGATACTCTGGCTTTTAGTTTTTATCTAAAATGCATGTCACAGTGCAAACATTTATAAATTCTTTATATCGTCATACAAAAATGTGGCTCAGTATCATTCAAAGATGTTGTTTCAGTAAAAAATATGACTGCTATCTATTTAAAAGAAATACTATAAAAGTGGTTGAAATGATAAAAAATTGTGGTTACAAAGTTCTTTCTTTAATTTCAGATATTAGTCGGATTAATTGAAACATGTTTATTGCCTTTTGTAGTGGTGATTTTAAGTCATTTATTCAATATTCTTATGTTTAAAAAAAAAAACTGTTTTTCTATTTAATAGTGTACATCTATTGAAATGTATTCGCAATAACTGGCTGAGACAACTTGACAATGATCATTATTTCTTTATCCTGGTTTTACTGATAATTCTAAATGTAATGCAAGTATTTAACATATTTGACAGTTGCACAATGTTGAAAAAGATAATATTGTTAAATTTGCTTCAAACTTGACAAATAATGCTCTTAACCTGACCACTATTGAAAGACAAAATGTTAAATTAGCTTTAAAATTTTCAAGACCAAGGCCAACGATGTCAAAGATGTCAAAGCACAAGCAAATCCTAATTTCTTTTTCATTTAAGTGTTTAGAGTTTCTTGAGATGAATAACAGTGTATGCAGTTGTGGTATTTCAATACTTTATATTGCATGACTTGCCATATGTACACTACTAAATACAATTATTGCAAAAATTCTTTTTGATATAATTATTTTGAAGGTTATCAGAAGGTTGAAGGTTTCTTTTTTTGAAGGTGAAAAACATTCTCGTTAACAAAAAAAAAATTATAAAACCATTTTAAAAAATTCACAATGGGGACAATACAGTTTTTTTAGTGACCTGAAAGCTTTCATAGTTGGACTTCCACCCTTTTAACATTCACCGATTCAAATATCAATGGACTACTAACGTTATGTCACATTCAGCATAAGCGGGCCTTCTACTTTAGAAGGCCTTGGTTTGGCGCTGTATTCTCCTCCATAAAAGCCGGATGTTTGGCAACCCCATTTACTATTTTACAAATACCATGCTATTAGTAAATAATTATTGAAAATTGTTTAAAGTATTTTAAACATTTATTAACTATATTTCAGTAAATTAATTAGTAATTAAATGTTTAAACAATTTAAGCAATTTTTAATCAATATTTACATTACATAATATTTTACATTTATTAAATCGGGTAATATTTGTAAAATTTCCAAAATAGTTTTACATCATGTATTCGAATAACTATTTGAATAAAAAACATTTAATAAATGTATTTACTATTACTTTAATTTTAATAATTTTTAAAGTGATTTTAAGACGCCTTTTAAATTAAAAATAATTAAAGAAGAGATAATTACAGTAAATAAAATTTTAAAAACGTTATATTTTTTTGAACAAAAAACATTATATTTTAAAAAACATTATATTTCAAAAAACATATTATATTTTAAAAAACATATTATATTTAAAAAAACACATATTTTAAAAAACATATTATATCTTTTTAATCATTAAGTATAATTAAAAATAATCAAGTTACATATACTATGGGTTATTTTAAACAGATCTTAAAAAACTTTAATTAAGTTATTGTAATTGTTATATTTATTATTTTAAAAGTTAAAAAGAATATGGAAAAGAAACAAAACTTTCTGAAAAAGTTTACATTTAGTTTTTTCGTTTTCCTCACATCAACTATAAAATAGCAAAAAGATAAAACTAAAAATCAAAAGTTTATTCATTCAAAAATTAAATTTGCATAATAGTTATTAAGACTGAAATTTTTACTTTAGTTTATTATCTTAATTTACTCTTAATTGCCAAAAAACAAAAGTTAACTTTACTCTGAATGGATATTTTAAAATTATTAAATCTTTTGAAAAAGCAAATTTTCTATACATTTAATTGTATAGAAAATTTCATTTCAAGTTTTTAAATTAAGTTTTGCAGTGACATTTATTTTTTAAAAACTAACGTTCAGTTAGTAACCAAAGGACAGTTGCACCACATAATTAAGTAAAAAAGCTATTTCTTTTAAATTCATTTTATTGTCGTGAAGAAAAAATGAGGTAGTTAAAATAAACTGAAAATTATTTATATAATACTGCATTTAAAACTGAAATTTTTTTTCTATGTAAAATAAAAAAGCAAAATAAAAAATAAAAAAAATTTTTGGGCATTTTATTTTGGGAGCTCATACCGCTCCAGTACTAAAACAGGTCTGGGTTTGTCCCTGAATTTGGAAAATGATTTTAAATAATATTTCATGAAAATGAAATAGTTAATGACTTATGCCAAACTACTGTTATAAAATATATGTTGTCTGCCTGCTATTTTGAGCAATATATGTCAGGCCTTGCGATAAAGCGTCAGGCGATGTGAATTTTACGTCGTCCAAGAGCAATTTTGCGTGTAGCTAGGGCTATTTGCGTCGAGCAAAAAATTTTTTGTTTGAGTATATTTAAAGATATTTTTGAGCGGAATTTTAATGAAGTAATTTACGAATATTTTAACATTTAATAAAGTATTTTAAAAACCGCACGCAGTTGAAATAAAAGTTTGAATTTAAAAAAATTAAATATGCTCATTATTTACAAGTAGAAAAAAATCAAAAATTAAAAAAAAAAGTTTAAATCTTTTAAGCTAATATTTAATTAAAATTATCTAACATTTAATTAAAATTGAACAAAAATACTTTCTTTTAGTTTTAGATTTTAAACTTAAATAATTATTTTACGGGGGTTTGTTAGGATTTAAAATTATTCCATAGATTTAAAAAAATTTATTAACTGTTAGACGTATTTAAAGTATTTAAGAGTAATTTCGAGGAAACATTTTAAAAATTGGTGAGGGCAAATAAAAAAATAAAAAAGGATTAATATTAAAACTTATTCTACTTGATTCAATAAAAAAGTACAGTTATTAAAATTTTTGTAAAAAGTAACTCAAAAAAATTACTTAAATAATAACGATCGCTTTTATGTTAAAAGTTACCGAAACTCAACGAAGCGTGCTCAAGAACAGCTGCTGAAAAATAGAACGTCAATAGTTTTTCGAATAGTTTTTAAGAATAATTTTTTCGCTGAAATATTTCTTTTATTCCTAAAAAATTTTTATTCTAACATTATATTTTTTTTTACTAGAAATAAAATTCCTTGTTAACATTAAAAATCTATTCAAAACGTTCGTTTAAGTTTTTTATTAATACGAGTGATTGTGCTTATCAACCGTTTTATGAAAATAAATAAAAATAAATAAATATTATATAAAATCGCTTGTAAAAATATTAGCTATTGCACAGTTTTTAATCGTACAATATCAAAATTTCCAGTTTATTACTCGCTGACTTTTTAAAAAGAAAAAATAATTATTTGAAAAACTTTAAATTACATATTTAAGAAAAAAAAAAGTCAAGTATTAGCATATTTTATAATCTTTTTTAAATTTAAGTTATAATGTTTTTTATTCGTTTAGTATAGACAAAACGTGACAAACGTCGAGAAAATAAACAAATGTTTTTACATTTTAAAAAACGAATCATTCCAAAACATTTTTAAATAATAACATTTCTACATAAACGATTTAAAGTAGTTTTGCGGTAATTAAGTAAATTGGTGCAGTTAATGTCGATAAATATGAAAAGCAAATAAATAGAATTTAATGACGTCAAAAATCACGTCGTGCTTATGCGTCGCGCAGTTCTTATTCATCGCAAGGCCTGTATGTCATATATAAAAAAACGGCAGACCTTGTTTTAAAGTGTTATGCAGCTCCTAATTTACGAACGTGTTAAGCTATTTTAAGTAGAGGTAAAACATTTTGGTCAAACAACTTTTTATATTTTCAATATTTAAATTAGCAAAAAGATGTCTTTTAGGCGGTAAGAAATAATTGAACCCGTCATTTCGAAAAGGGCACAAGTCCATTTATTCAAACTTTTCAGGATCAACAAAAATAACTTTATTAGAAAAAAAGTCTATGGTGCTAAAGAAACTAAAGATAACAGTAGATATATAAAAGTTATACATAAGTTTTAAGAGTTTTATTTGTTATAAAAAAATAATATATAACACATATATTTCTAATTTAAATTTATGGACTTATGTCTTTTTCGGAATGAACGCTTTTTTGTATATAAAAAACCAAAGATTATCAGAATAATAATGATTTATTATTATACAAAAACATTTATTGTTAGGTAATCATCAATTATTTCTCGGAATTCATTGTTTGCCGAAGTTGTTGGCGAAGCAAAAACCTTTGTATAGAAGTTTTGGTACTCTTCTATTGAATATGGAATATATTTTTTCATATTTTTTTTAAATCTGATATATTTTTTTCATTGATAGGTAATTTTCCAACATATGCAGGAGTACTACTTAATGGTAAGGTTGACCGGGTACCCATCCTTTGTAATAGCTGGAAATTATAACTGACTAAGCAATCTATGGATTCACATGTTTTCACTAAACCTGCTATGGTATTAGAGAATGTGAGATGTGAAATTTTAGAAATACCAAAAGTAAGTTTTTTGTCCTTGGGTACTCCTTTTTTATAGGAATCCACAGATAGCACAAGTTTCTTATAATGGTTTAGCCACCATTTTTTTACATTGTTGGTGTGTAAATCATTTTTTTGAATGTCGTTTTGCTGTTCCAAACATTCTATCGTTTGGCAAGAATGAGTGACCTCTTTTTGGTATGTAATATTGTATCTCATTTATATTGCTATCTAGTTCAGCTACCAGTGATGAAAGTATTCGGACCGTGGCATGATTTCTGTTTTGGCTTGCACAACCATCAGAAAATAGGTGCAGTTCTTTGGCTTTGTTGCCAATATTTTTAAAAATATAATTCAGCACAAAGGTACATACTTCGCTCACATACTTTTAATGTATCTCTAGGTAATGCGTTGCATCGTGATCACAGAGATTTACCTCTGTAATTTATAGGCTGCTTTTTTTTTTTAATAAAATGCATAAATGTCTAACTTGTTTCATAGAAATTCCATGCATACAGCAAAAAGATTTCTTGCGTACTTTTCTTATCACACCTTCAATCTAAATGCGATAAATAAAAGAAAATTATTTTTTCTTAGGTTCTTTAGATCTAAACCATCTTCCCTCTTTTCAATCAATGACTGCAAGTATGTGTCTTGAGCATTTTTACAATCAAATTTGTTAACAAACTGAATTGTACTTTCTATAAAATCTTCAGATACAAGCTCCATACACATTGAATTACATCTGTAAATAAATAGAATTTAATAAAAATAATTTTCTTTTATTATTGAGGTAATATTGTAATGATTATATATCAAGATGTTTTACCTCCAATTATTGGTGGTAAAACATGAATAAATAAGCATAAATTTGAGAACGAATATAGTCATACTCTAAAGAACAAAAAACTAACCTAACAGAAGCACCCGTTTGACTTGGTGCCACATCATTTCCTTTGTGGTTTTTATAAGTTTCTCCAGCAATTTTGGCTTTTTTTATTTTTTTGTGTTTATAATTTCCACTGTTTCTTATACCAGACACTTTTTGTAGATCTATATGCATTTTTAGGAAGTTCGCGATTTTCCACTTTTGTTGCAAAAAAAGTGAAATTACATCACTACAGTTGCGCTTTGTTTCACTTGAAAAAGGCATAAGTCGAGACTTGTGCCATTTTCAAACAGACTTTAATTTTCATTTGCATTTAAAGTTGACTTGTGGCATATGAAAATGTTTCTCCTTCAAAGGGAATATGTAAAACACTTGAATAAAAAAAATTGCATTAAAAAGTGAAATTTGAAAAAAGTGTGACTTGTGCCTTTTTTGAAATGACGGGTTCAATTAATGTTAAAAAAACCACTTATATGTTTGAATAACAATTATGTTACAAAAGTTTAAATGACGTTTTATGTAAGTGCTACTTACAAATGAAATAAATTCAGATAAAATTAAAAATAAAGAAAATTTCTATTTCAATTTTATTTAAAAATATTACTATTGTTTAATAAAAAAGTTTTATTTAAAAAAAAAAGAGAGCTTTTTTTCACTACAATTCTTTTTTCAAAATTTTTTTCAAAATTAAACTCATTGTATTTGTGTTCAAAGACATTAAATCAAATTTTTTTTACATTAATGGCATTTAAGGCAAGAAATTACAAGAATATATATTTTTAATAAATGGTATTTGGAAACATAAAGTAATCTTTACTTTCAAAACAAAATCATTGGTTAATTAAGTTTTTATTTTTGTAATAAGCTATATTTTTTATTTGTTACTCGCTAACTTTTTTAAAATCATTATTAGATGCAAAGCTGCTATAACAAATTAATAAAAACAAAAAAAAAATTAACATTTTTAATTGATTGATCCAAATGTTGAGAAAAAAAAGAAATCAGTTATATCAAATATTTTTTTAAATTAAATTTTTAAATTAGTTAATTAATATTTTTAAAAAAACATTTCATATTATAGAAATTTTTATATTGTGATAGTCCAAAAAAGTTAATGTTATTTAAATAATAGTAATAATAAAGAGAATTTTATGTCACATTCACATTAAGCAAATGTATTAAGCATTTTTTTTAATTTAAAACAAGACCTGAAATGGCATTATAAAAATCTGCTTAAACCATTAAAGTGTGGAACTATGGAAATGAAACCATGAAATTAAAAAAAAAACACTCACAACTTTTACTTCATTTGACACATCCATCTTGTATAAAGATCTATCAGTCCAGTCAGTCCAATAAACGAAGTCATCTAAAACTGAGACACCAAACATGTGGGGTGAGCTTGACTTAAGAACACCTCTAAATTTACTAGCCAAATCATAGTATTCTATTATGTCTCTATACCCATCAACCCAATATAAATATTGTTTTTTGTAGTCCAGGGTAATGCCATTTGGCCAATGAAGATTTGAATTAACAAGAGTAACACGATTCTCTCCATCCAAATCTGCAGCTTCAATCTTAGGAGTTTTACCCCAATCAGTCCAATAAAATCGACTAAAGATATTTAAAATTTATAAAGACTTTAACTAATCAAAACCATTAACAATTTTAAAAACTAAAACAGCTTAAAAGTCAATACCCATGTTCTGAATCAACTACAATTCCTCTTGGCTCATCTAAGTTGTCCTCAACAATAACAACGCTTGCTGAGCCATTCAAATTTGTCACATATATTTTGTTAAATTTAGGACAAGTCCAGTACAAATTGCGTGCAATCCAATCAACAGCTAAATGATCAGGAAATGTATACCCATACGGTACTATTGTTTCAACAGCTAAAAACAATTTTTTAATGTATTATTTTGCATGCATTATGAAGTAGTTTTTACAATAAGGTATTTAAGAGATGAGGCTTCTTTAAAAATGCTCATTCAAAACTATAATCAAATACTGGATAATTTGGTCTACTCGTTAATTTATATATAATTCAAAAATGAATTGTTTCATGCACAAACTTTTGTTATGCTTGATAATTTTTAAAAATGAAACACAAATTTAATAACCTGATCCATTTAGAAATGCCCTTTTAATCACGCCATATTTATTATCTAATGCATCTGTCCAGTACGCTCTCATATCAATAGGATCAAAATCTACAGCTGAAACTGTGCTTAAACCAGATATTGGTAGCTTTATGTTTATAAAATCATTAGTGTCCAAAGAGACAATTTGTAAATCAGGACGTGTTGCTATCAAAACAAACTTCTCAATAGCTAGTAACAAAATTATTTAACATTTTTGAAATAATAAAGTCATGCTTTAAAAGAAAAATCTTATACAGAAAATCACTTTAAAAAATTAAATTATGTAAAAAACACATATCAAGCAAAAGTTTAACACAAAAAAAAACTTTGAAATATTTAACAAATATTGAACTAAACAAATTTAAATGGGCATACATAAAATAAAGATAAACATCAATAAATATTTAGAAATTTAATTTGAAATGCAACTAAGATTTTTTCTGTTTTATGTGTATTATAACTTGGAAAATTTAATTTTCCATTTTATGTAACACATAAAATGAAAAATCACTCAGACAAATGCTTAAGTGAGCAGTCATTTGAAAAATTTTACATTTCTAACCATTTGAACATGTTCGGTTATCCTTTAACAGCTTGTAACCTGTGCGACATTTGCATGAATATCCTGAAGGCTTTAGAAGACAAAGATGACTGCATCCACCATTTCTTATATGACAACCAGAATTAACTATGAGATGTAAAAAAATACTTTTACAATTTATAAATAAATTTTACAAAAATACATAAATAGTCAAGTTAATCGTCTTTTTACTCTTTCTATTAGCTAAAGAATAAAATATATGTTGGTAATATAATTTGTCACAAAAGATTTTTCTACACCAGCCTACCACAAATATAACATGGATACAACATATATATAACATATAGCTGTAACAAGGATAAAAGTAATTTTTACAAACATTACATTATTATTTCAAACCTTAAAATGCATTATCATATTATATCACATGCATGATGCCTAATTAATTTTAAGTAAATAAACTTTTTTATGCTTCCAGTATCATTAATTTATTGTTAATAATATAATACAAAAACAATTATTAGTAACAGTTATATAGAACTAGTAATAATGGTTTAGAAAAGAGTAGCGAAGCCATAGAGCAACATTTAAGTTATTTAAAAAAACAAAAAACAGCAAAAAAATAAATGTAGAAAAAGCCTTTTAGTTTTCAGTTAAAAAGTCCATCATAAAAATAGTTTTTATAGAGTCATATGTAAAAACAGCTGTAGTATAGTTGCAAATAAAAGAATCAGCAAAATAAAATAAAATAAACAATAAAATATATACAAAATGGTTGCATCTTTTGTCCATAAGATTTGATAGATTTGATTTCTGACAACTCAGAAATTTCTGTACGGCAAAGCTCAACTGATCCATTAAATTTATTGCAAGATGAAATAGAACTTTTTTTTAAATTAGAAAAATAAATCCGTAAATCAATGATTGCCATGTTAACAATGCTATTGAAACTATTTTCTTCTGCTTTAAAAATTGTTTTCCTATCAGATCCATCAGTGCGTATTGATTCAAGTGTAAGCTTTTGGCCATCGAACCAATAAACTTGATCATTGTCAGCTACAATTACATTGGGTACTAAAATGTTTTTGTTAACAAACACTTGTGGATCAGATCCATCCATGTTAATTTTTTCTATTCGAGCATTATCACCCCAGTCAGTCAAAAATAAAAGGCTAAAATAAAATATAAAAACAACAATACATTTAAAATCATACATCTAAAAACATCATTAAAGTGGTATACACATATTGTATTTTGTGAGAAAATAAATGTAAAAAAAAAACACACATATTCAGGCCTTGTGATGAATAAAAACTGCGTGATGCATAAGCACGACGTGATTTTTGACGTCATTAAATTCTTTCTATTTGCTTTTCATATTTTTCGACATTAACTGCACCAATTTACTTAATTACCGCAAAACTACTTTAAATCATTAATGTAGAAACATTATTATTTAAAAATGTTTTTGAATGTTTCATTTTTTAAAATGTAAAAACATTTGCTTGTTTTCTCGACGTTTGACACGTTTTGTCTATACTAAACAAATAAAAAACATTATAACTAAAATTTAAAAAAGATTATAAAATATGCTAATATTTGATTTTTTTTTTCTAAAATATGTAATTTAAAGTTTTTCAAATAATTATTTTTTCTTCTTAAAAAGTCAGCGAGTAATAAACTGGAAATTTTAATATTGTACGATTAAAAACTGTGCAATAGCTAATATTTTTACAAGCGATTTTATATAATATTTATTTATTTATTTATTTTTATTTATTTTCATAAAGCGGTTGATAAGCACAATCACTTGTATTAATAAAAAACTTAAACGAACATTTTGCAAAGATTTTAAATGTTAACAAGGAATTTTATTTCTAGTAAAATAAAATAAAATGTTAGAATAAAAATCTTATAGGTATAAAAGAAATATTTCAGCGAAAAAATTATTCTTAAAAATTATTCGAAAAACTATTGACGTTCTAATTTTCAGCAGCTGTTCTTGAGCACGCTTCGTTGAGTTTTGGTAACTTTTAACATAAAAGCGATCGTTATTATTTAAGTAGTTTTTTTGAGTTACTTTTTACAAAAATTTTAATAACTGTACTTTTTTATTGAATCAAGTAGAATACGTTTTAATATTAATCCTTATTATTTTTTTTTTTATTTGCGCTCACCAATTTTTAAAATGTTTCCTCTAAATTACTCTTAAATACTTTAAACACCTCTAACAGTTAATAAATATTTTTAAATCTATGGAATAATTTTAAAACCTAACAAGCCCCCGTAAAATAATTATTTAAGTTAAAAATCTTAAACTAGAAGAAAGTATTTTTGTTCAATTTTATCGACAACTTTGCTATTGCTGAATAATTTTATTAAAATGTTTAATATACGCTTTATTGCAAGGCCTGCATATTGTGCTTTGTGTCGTGTGCCGAGGTACACTACACAAAAAGCAAGATACAAGTGTACTTGTGTAGTGCACTAAAGTAGTACACAAATTTTTTTTTTTTTTTAATTATCTTCGCTTCCAACAAGGTTGCAAGCAACCACTAATTAGTGTTGGAAGTAACTGGAAGAGAAAAGATGAAGATTGTAGAGCAAGATAACGATTGACAGACGACTTAAAATACTGCAAATTATATGAATCAGGAAAGCAAGATGAAGAAAGCGAATTCCAAAGAACTGATGTTCGAGGAAAAAAACTAGACGAATAAGAGTTTTTGGAGCACTTAGGAATAGTAACAGAAAAAGGATGAGACTTAATTGAATGACGAGTAACACGAGAATGAATTTTAGTAGATGGCACAAGAGACGCTAGCTCTTTAGAGCAGTGCCCATTATAGTATTTGTAGAAAAGAGAAAGAGAAGCAACATTACGACGATGTGACAGAGGTTGAAGGTTGGCTGCAAGAGCAGGTCCAACTATGTTTACAATGCGTTTTTGCACCTTGTCTAAAAGAGAAAGGGCATCATTAGAAGATCCGCCCCAGATGTGGCAACAGTATTCCATACAGGGGCGGATTTGAGATTTATAGAGATAGAGAATAGAATCTGGAGTAAGAAAGTGTCGAGCTCGATAAAGAGATGCAACCTTAGCAGATGCTAATTTTGCAATGGATTTGATATACGGTTTAAAAGAAAGATCAGAAGTAAGAGTTAATCCTAGAAGATGAAGGGTAGAAGACTCATCGAGTACATTACGGTTCATAAATATAGGAAGGTTTAAATTATTGCGATAACGAATGGCCGAAAAAAATTGAGTTTTATCTGAATTAAAGTTCACCAGCCACTGCGAGCCCCATGCTGTAGCAGAAGTGAAATCCTTTTCGAGCTCAGATGCCCCCTGCAAGCAATCAGAGGGAGTTGGCTTCTTATCGTGACAAGAATAAATGGTAGTATCATCAGCGAACAATGCCACCTTAAATATGAGAAAATCTGGAAGATCGTTAATGTAAATTAAAAAGAGTATAGGGCCAAGGATTGAACCTTGGGGAACCCCTGAGGTTACAGAATAAGAAGAAGAGTGCTGTCCATCAAGGACAACTTTTATACTACGATTGGAAAGGAAGGATTCAATAATCTTAAAGATGTTTCCAGATACACCATAAGAAGAAAGCTTATGGAGGAGACCAGCATGCCAAACTTTATCAAACGCTTTAGAAATGTCAAGAGCAATGGCCTTAACCTCTCCACCTTTATCTAATGCGCGATAAAACCTGTCGGTTATTACTGATAGCAAATCAGCCGTAGAACGAGAAGATCGAAATCCATACTGATGATCAGAAAGTAGGTAATGAGATTCGAGATGAGAGATTAAGTGTTTGTTAATTAAAGATTCAAAAACCTTGCTTATGATAGGAAGAAGACTAATGGGATGGTAGTTAGATAAGTTAGATCACTCTCCAGAAGTTTTAAAAATAGGGATAACAGATGCTGCTTTCCAGCAGGCTGGAAAACAAGACTCTGATAAGCACTTGTTGAATAGTTTTGAAAAGATAGACGACAGCTCAGGAGAACAAGACTATAACAGGTATGTTGTCCTGGCCGCAAGCTGTAGAAGAGTCTAAGCGGAAAATCACTTTAGATACAGAAGCTGGAGTGATATGAATGTCGAGCAATGGATCAACCTGTTTGACGGGTATATCAGGTAAAACGCAACTAGTGGCATCAAGAGATGATATTGATGAAAAGTTTTTGGCAAACAATTCAGCTTTGTCTTTAGGTGAGGTGACAAAGTCTGAACCGTACAAAAGAGTTGGAATTACAGACTTGCCCTTATTATTGATACTATTAAAGATTCTCCAGAAATCACGAGAGCCTAATTTTTGTGATCTTCGCCTCTAGCAAGGCTGCAAGCAACCACTAATTTGCATCTTCGCCTCTAGCAAGGCTGCAAGCAACCACTAATTAGTGTTGGAATTTACTGGAAGAGAAAAGATTGACAGACAACTTAAAAGATTGCAAATTATATAAATCAGGAAAACAAGATGAAGGAAGCTAATTCTAAAGAACTGATGTTTGAGGAAAAAAATTAGAGGAATAGGAGGTTTTGGAGCACTTATGAACAGTAACAGAAAAAGGATGAGACTTAATTGAATGACGAGTAACACTAGATTGAATTTAAGTAGATGGCACAAGCAATGCTAGCTCTTTAGAGCAGCACCCATTATAGTATTTGTAGAAAAGAGAAAGAGAAGCATTATTACAACGATGTGAAATGGTTGAAAGTTGGCTGCAAGAGCAGGTCCAACTATGTTTACAATGCGTTTTTGCACCTTGCAGGCCTTGTTACGAGATTTCCCTGCGTAACGGAAAAGCTGAACGTGAATAAATGTAACTTTACTCAATAAAGATATTTACATTGTTAAAAGTTAATTTACGTCAGTTGCGTTTTTACTTAATTGTAATTAAATTTAAAATGACATTAAAAACTATTGTAGTCTTTGAAACGAAATAGCTTTAAATTGTACAATGTTGTTATAAAAAAAAAAAAATTTCAATGTTGGTTAAAAAAAAGTCTTCTTGTATTAAAATCTTATACTTATTTAAACTTAATTTTTTTGCTTTTAAACATTCGTTTTATGGTTGTTTTTTTATTTATTTTTTATTTTAAATAATTTAAATTTAACACTTGTTTATGGTTGATTCTCTTAAAGGGATTTAAATGTACTTATAACTAAACGCATAGATTTGGTTTTCCCTTTTAAAAAAAAACGTTTGTTTTGATAAAATAAATGTTGTAAAGAAACGAAACTTACTGCTTTTTCGGCTTTGTTTTTTTTTATTTCCATTAAACTATTTTATTTTTATGTACAGTGAAACCTAATATTTTTTTTCTCAATCCAAAAAAAAATAGTGTTTTCGGTTTTCAGATGTTATAAGCAGAATTTGTTTTTAACAAATATCATTATAATTTTGAAATTTATGTATCTTATATTTATAGCTCAAGTACTAGTTTTGTTTTTAAAATAAAATAAAGATAAGTTGGGTTTTTAAAGAGTTTATTTACTGATCACGTTATTTTTAATAAGTTTGTATTTTAGTTTGTTCAAGGTCCTTGGTTTGTTTTATAAAAAAAAATTCTTTGGCAAATGGCAAAGGGAAAATCCAAACATAACATTTATAACTCGAGTTTAAAAGTATTGACGTCATTTATTAACTTGTAGTTATAAAATGAATAATGCGCTTCTGTAAATAATGAATGAAACTGTAAAATAATGGAAAAATAAAAACTGGAAAATAATGCGCTTTTGTAAGCGCATCTTTCAGACCAGTATTTGGAACTTACCTGAAACTTAACTAAAATTAAAATAAAGTTATATGTAATACGAACATTTTAAAGTAAATTGAATTAAATTTATCAAATCTTTTTTTACTTTGGTAATTTTATAAAAAAAATGGAGCATTTTAAAATTAAAAAATTTTTAAATGCTCTGTTTTAAAATTAAATGAAAGAATTTTAATTAAATTTAATAAATTTATTTACTAAAAACTATAATTATTAAAAAAATATTTAAATTTTAAAATAAATTGAAAATATTTCTTTTTTTAAATTTGATTGTTTATAAACTTATGAAATCTAATATTTAAAATTAAATATGATGAAAAGTTTAAACTTAAAACACTTTATTTTCTTTAAGTAATTTTTAAAAACAAAAAAAAAATTATTAAACAAATTGTTTCTTTAACAAAAAATCTATTAGTTTACAATTGCGGTTAAATGCTTTTACTTACGTCTAAAACCTTGTCTAAAAGAGAAAGGGCATCACTAGAAGATCCACCCCAGATATGGCAACCGGATTTGAGATTTATAGAGATAGAGAATAGAATCCAGAGTAAGAAAGTGACGAGCTCGATAAAGAGAAGCGACTTTAGCAGATGCTAATTTTGCAATGGATTTGATATAAGGTTTCCAAGAAAGATCAGAAGTAAGAGTTAATACTAGATGATGAAGGGTAGGAGACTCATCGAGTACATTACCGTTCATAAATATAGGAAGGTCTAAATTATTGCGATAACGATTGGCTGAAAAAAATTGAGTTTTATCTGAATTAAAGTTCACCAGCAACTGTAGCAGAAGTGAGATTTTTTTCAAGCTCAAATGCCCCCTCCGAGCAATCAGAGAGAGTTGGCTTCTTATAATGAAAACGGTAGTATCATCACCAAACAATGCCACCTTAGATGTGAGAATAACTTGAAGATCATTAATGTAAATTAAAAAGAGTATAGGGCCAAGAATTGAACCTTGAAGATCCCCTGAAGTTATAGAATAAGAAGAAAGGTGCTGTCTATCGAGGACAACCTTTACACTACAATTGGAAAGGAAGGATTCAGTAATCTTAAAGATTTTTCCAGATACAGCGTAAGAAGGAAGCTTAAGGAGAAGACCAGCAACTAGCATGCCAAACTTTATCAAAAGCTTTAGAAATGTCAAGAGCGATGGCCTTATGTACAATAAAAACTATTGGTTATAACTGTTAGCAAATCACCCATAGAACAAGAATATGGAAATCCTTATTGATGATCAGAAAGTAAGTTATTAGATTCATTAGAGAGAGATTAAGTGTTTGTTAATTAAAGATTCAAAAATCTTGTTTATAATAGGAAGAAGACTAATGGAACGGTAGTTAGACGAATCAGATCGCTCTCCAGAATTTTTTTAAAAATAAGGATAACAGATGCTGCTTTCCAGCAAGCTGGAAAACAAGACTCTGATAAGCACTTGTTAAATAGTTTTGAAAGGATAGACGACAGCTCCGGAGAACACTTCTGCAAGACTATAACAGGTATGTTGTCCAGCAGCTGTATTCTCATCTCTCCGTTAAGCTTAACGAAACTTTTGTCTGAAATTTTATTACAATATTTTTAAGTGAAGAAATGACAAAAACTTTATTTAAATTTTTTAATATAAAACTAATACTAAAATAAAACATTTATTTTCAAAAAATTATATTTTTAAAGAACTTTTTTTATTAATGTAGTTAAAAAGAAATTTTCTACTAACGCTCCATTAAGCTTAACAGAGAGATGAGAATATGGCTGCAGACCACAAGCGCTGTAGAAGAGTCTAAGCAGGAAATCACTTTAGATACAGAAGCTGGAGTGATACAAATGTCAAGCAATGGATCAACCTGTTTAACTGGTATATCAGGTAGAATACAACTAGTGGAATCAAGATATTGATATTGATGAAAAGTTCTTAGCAAATAATTCAGCTTTGTCTTTAGGTGAAGTGACAAAGTCTGAACCATACAAAAGAGGTGGAAGTACAGACTTACCCTTATTATTGATACTATTAAAGATTCTCCAGAAGTCACGAGAGCCTAATTTTTGTGATGAAATACAAGATTTCATGACCTGAGAATAGCGGGCTTTGGCGTTAGACAAAACCTTTTTACAATGGTTCCTAGTAGTAATAAACAGACATCTGTTTTCTGGAGAATTGTTTTGCTGATAGATATGGAAGTAATGGTTTCGATTGGCAATTGCAGCAGAACAATGTGAGGAAAATCATGGAGAAGAGTGAGGCTTGACCTGGAATCGTCAAGAGGGAATAAAGGATTCAATGCCAACCTGAATCCACGAAGTTATGTAAGAAGCACATTTGTCAACAGGAAGACAAAAGATTTCTACCCAAGGGTCATCACGAAGAAAATCACGGAAAGAGTTCCAGTCAGCTTAAAAGTAGTTGTAAGATGTGCGATGATAGGGGGAGTCTGATGATAAAGAAGAATGAGATAATAGTTTTAGAGAGATCAAACTGTGATCAGAGGCACCTAAGGGTGTGGAGAAACTGAGCACTGACTAGGATCAGAAACAAGACTTGAGTCGAGTAGAGAAGGTAAATGATTCGAGTTATCTGGAAAGCGAGTTGGAAAGTTGACTATTTGAGTTAGGGATTGAGAAAGGCAAAAGTTGTGGGCCTTAATGCCTGCAGAGTCACTGACACTAGAGCCAAGCCATTCAGTGTGATGAACATTGAAGTCACCGACAACAACAATATTGGCTGATGGATAAGGAGAGAGGGCTTGGTCAATATGATCAGAAATAACATCAAAAAGAGTGCAGTCTTGAGATGAGGGAGAGCAATATAGAACAAAGAGAAAGGTGATAGAGTGAAGTGGTGCTAAACGAAAGCACATAAAAGAGTAGTCTGTGGATTCAAACCTAGTTTCCCGACAAATGGGTGAATTCTTACGAATGTAAATGCCCAGGCCAAACACGTGACTATTGGAGCGTGTGACTTTGTTAATAAATAAACCTATAATGCCTTGTAAACAATATCAAAATATAAATTTATGTAAAAAATAGGGAAAGGTGTTTAAAGTCTTATCCTGTTTTGTATATAAAAAAAATTACATATTTCATGTGGGTAACTGTTTAAAAAAAAAAAAGAAATAATTTTTAAATCATGCAATATAAAAACAACATTCATGCAACATAAAAGCAAAAATTACGAGAGCTTGTAAACAAATTGCTTAGCATTTAAGATGGTTTTTCTTTCTTCGATTTACTTAAGTTTAAGCTTACACTAGCTTTGCACATAAGCAAATTTTATCCAGTTCACAATATACTCAGATACCATTTTTCTTTTTTTAAATCTTTCCAGATTTTCCAGGATATGTTCTCAGGATATGCCTCTGGGTATCTTTTTGAGTCCATGGGTAATTTTTTTTTAATTTATACAAACTTTAAATTCGAATTAAAAAGATCTGCCACTCTAATAATTTATTTTTGACAACTAAAAAAATAAATTATACTTGTTGATACCAACAAAAGTAATTAAACACAATCAAGGTAAACCCAAAAGGTAAGGAAAATTGTGTTTTAAATTAAAAATTAGAAATATTAATTATTGTGATTAATGTGAATTAAATTAGTTTTATTTTTTATTTTTAAGCATTTGTTTAGCAAATTTCACATGAAAATTTATTTTAAATTATTTAATTACATTGAAATTGAAAAAAACTTTAAATAAGTGTAACCGTATCTTACTGAACTTATTCAACTAATGCTTTATAACAAAACATTTTTAGAAATAGATATTTCAGTCATCTTTGTTAATTTTTAAATAGTATATTTTAGAGACAAAACTTTAAATTTAAATTTTAGGGACCAAATTTAATATGGCCCTTAAAA
Organism: Hydra vulgaris; assembly: GCF_022113875.1. Taxonomy (NCBI): domain Eukaryota; kingdom Metazoa; phylum Cnidaria; class Hydrozoa; order Anthoathecata; family Hydridae; genus Hydra; species Hydra vulgaris. The sequence continues at coordinate 4,874,236 of NC_061162.1, forward strand.
TATAATAACTAATTTATCTTTATTCATCTAATAAATAAACTTGAATTGAGAAATTTTTTGAACATTTTTTAAATAACAACTGTTACATAAATTTTAATAATTTAGTAATTATTAAAATTTTTATTAGTAATTATTAAAAAAATTATTTATTAATTATTAAAATGTCATAAATTTTAATAATTTAGTAATTATTAAATTTATGTAACTTATAAAGTATAAGTATAAAGAGTTTTGATAATTCTACAGGGAAAGGGTTTTTAATAATTCCACAGGGTTTTAAACATAAGACCCACTGCAAGTCTATAATCTGTATCACATTAGACGTAATCAAAAAAAAATTAAATTTTTTGAAAAATAAAAAAATACTTTTAGTGTTATTTATAAAACTCACCCTTTGCTTGGGAATACTGTCAGTCCTTTTAAATGGTTTGACATTTTATGATACAAAACTAATCTATCTAAGCCATCAAAAGAGCAGACTTCTAGTCTATTTGTAAGTTGATCTGCAAAATATATTTTTTTTGAAATCCAATCAACTGATAAATGTTTTATTTCTGCAAGCTGAAAATCCAATAAAACCTAGAATTAAAAAAATATAAATAACAATAGAAGTATATGTTGTTAAGAGGTCTTTTAACTTTAAAAGAAGTAGCTGTTGTTAAGAGGCTTTTTATATTTGAGAGTATTCCTAATCTAAGTTTGATGTGTTTAAAGGATAAAATACTTAAAATACTTAAAATACTTGTTATCAACATATAAACAAGCATCATAAGCATAATACAACTATAATAGTTATAAATTGTAACATTTTATTTATTAGTGATTATTGACATTAAGTTGTAACAATAAAAAGATTACTACAATGTAGAATTGTGTTTTAATATTTGTTCGATGTGTGGTGCTTTTTTTAAGTGTGTTTAGTTCACTGTCTTTTAAAAAAAGTGTGAAAATTTTTACAGCTATCAGTATCACTTTAAAATATCAGAAGACGCCTGCATAGAAAAAACAAACCACACCCCTTGACGCAATATAATTGCATCTTTTCTAAATAAAACTACGCTTGACAATTTGTTATAGTCACATTACTTTTACCAGATTATAATAGTGGTTAAAATAATCTTTCCATGCGTACCAAATATGTCATACTTTTTGATGAAAAAACTTACATATATTGTAATTGAAAAAACTTACCAGGTCTTAGTTGCATTGAGTACCATAAAACATACCACAAAATGACTGATGCCTAGTTATGTTGAATAACTTTTTATTTGTGCTCTAAAAACTTCTACGTATCTAATTTTTTTTTTTTTTTTTTTCACACATAAATCCTTTTAAATTCTCTATAATCTTCGTGTTACTTATACAATTCAGACTTAAACAAGACAGACAGTTTTTAAATTTTTTTTATTTTTTTTGTCTGTTTTCTTGCTCTTTAACACTCTTTTTTGCTTTTTTTTTCAATTCTTAAATTAAATAGTAGTTGCTTTCAGCATTGTTAAAAGTGAATTAGTAATTAATAAATAAAAAAAAAGCTACGCAATTTTTGTGTGATTGGTGTATAACCTGCTAGTAATTCACAGATCTACAATTTAACTGAAAACATTATATAAAAACTTTTTTAATTTTTATTCTAAATTTAGCATAATTTGTAAATGTGTAAAAATGTGCAAACACTATATACCTACTACTTATTACAACTGAGGTTTTTAGGCGTCAGTCATTTTGTTTGAAAGAAAGATTGTTGGTTTGTTTTTCCAATGCAGACGTCTTCTTTGTAAAAAAAAAAGAAACAAAAGTATAAAAAATTAAAATAAAGCAAATAAATCATTCCAATGCAACGGAAGATTTAACTTATTCATAATTTAAAGTATTTTAAAAAATTATCTTTAAAAAGATTTTAGAAAAACATGGAAAAATAGTTTCAAACAAAATATTATATTTAAATTTATCATTAAAAAAAAACATGCCTACATAAAAAAAATTTAAACATAACATTTGTTAATTTACACAAAACATGTTTATTTTAAACAACCACTGTAATTACTTTTTTATTTTACCTGAGGCCTTTGCTTAAAATAAAAACTTTAGAAAAGATCAATGAGTAAAAGTTACTTACAACAATAAAAAATTTTTTTTACATTTTTATTTGAATTGTTAAAATATCAAAACCACCAATTATATGCTTCAATTCTAACCTTTATGTCACATAATTGGTTCACCATCATTTAGTTTTAAATGAGTAAGGTATGTTTGTTCAAATGACAAAAGGTACTATTTGCTACATAATAAAATAGGAAAAATTCAAAATAATTTCTCAAAGATTCAACAATTCCTTTGAAATAGTTGCTGTTTATAAATTATTGAGTTATTCCTTAAGTTATTTATAAATTAGGTTTATATCAAAAAATCTCCACATTTTAAATATCAAACTAAAATTAATGTAAATCAAAAAAATTATCAAAACTCTTGTAACTATTACCTTTTGTTCTTTTGTTATTATGTTTACAGAAATTATCCTTCGAGACTCTGAAACATAAAACAATGTTTGAGTTTCATAGTCAATATCTACTTCAACAACATCCTTTAAACTGTCTGCCAATGTTACAATTTTTTGGGTTGCAACTTGATACAAAAAGATTTCGTGATTTGAAGCAAATAGAACTCCATCATTAGTTTCTGCCAAAGAAACTAAACAAAATTATTTTGTATTAATGTAATGAAAATTACTTCAATTTAAAAAATGAAAAAAAAAGATTGAGACAGAATATACATATAAGGGGTAGTCTATAAATTACACAATTTTCAACCGTTTTTGATCTCCCCCTCCCTCACCACAAAATCATAACATATAAATAGCAAGTTTTGTACGAGTTGTCACAAAACTACAAACCCCCCCCTCTCCCCTTATAGCGTGACGTAATTTATGGACAGCCCCTAAGTGGTTTCACTTATATATTGTTTTAAAACACACTTTATAACCTTGTTTTATCATTACAACTACTGTTAGGTTAAATGCATTAAAAAAAAACTTTATCTTGAATACATTCAGCTTTATCTTATATCTTGCAGTGTAATTTAATGGCTTCTAGCAATAGAAATTAGCTTAATAGAAATAATTTACTACTTTTTAAGCATTTAAATCAAGTTTTAACAACAAATTATTGTTTACATTTAAAAACATTAAAATAAAAAAATAAATTCAAACCCACATTGCAATCTTTGTAATAAATATCATCAACTTAAGTAAATTCATATTAAAAAAAGTAGAGTAAATAATTATAGATATTTTATAACAAATAATCGAATTAATAATAATAATTAAAAACATAATTATTAAGTCATATAATTTTTTATTGTTTGCCAAACAAACAGCGCAATCTTATAACAATATTTCCAATCAGTATGGTAAAATTTTAAACTTATTTTCCCATACAAGAATAATACTTTATTTACAATAGTTATTAGCAGTTTTAAATACAAATAAAGATGCCATATTTGTTTACATTTACTATAACTGAAAGAATTTCTTAAAAGTCTTTAATTAAAGTAAAATATAAAATATAGCAACAGAAACATTAATTCAAAATGTGGAATTTCTTAAAAGTCTTTAATTAAAGTAAAATATAAAATATAGCAACATAGAAACATTATTTCAAAATGTGGAATTTCTTAAAAGCCTTTAATTAAAGTAAAATATAAAATATAGCAACAAAGAAACATTATTTCAAAATGTGGAATTTCTTAAAAGTCTTTAATTAAAGTAAAATATAAAATATAGCAACATAGAAACATTATTTCAAAATATGGAATTTCTTAAAAGTCTTTAATTAAAGTAAAATATAAAATATAGCAACATAGAAACATTTCAAAATGTGGAATTTCTTAAAAGTCTTTAATTAAAGTAAAATATAAAATATAGCAACATAGAAACATTATTTCAAAATGTGGAATTTCTTAAAAGTCTTTAATTAAAGTAAAATATAAAATATAGCAACATAGAAACATTATTTCAAAATGTTTTGCACAGATTAGATATATAATGGAATTTTATACACTTTCAGATGTGAAATTAAATCCAAAATTATACTTAAATTTAAAATTTAATTTTATGTCTGCTGACAATCTGTACAAAAGAGATATCACTATGAAAGATCAAAATAAAAAGTCTTGAATCAAGCAGAAGTCTTTTATCCAGCAGATGATTTTTTCTGTACAGTCATTAGTTACATTAAGTCATTCAAAGGACAAATGAATTGATCCCAATTGCAAGATCTGGAAATATTTATGTGGTCTTTAAATTTTTAATTTTATGATTCTCATTAAAAATCGTTAACTTATCATATTGCAAAAATTTATGAAAAATTAAAATAATAAATTTACAACTACAAAAAAAAACAGCCAAAATTTAACATAATTTTTTGTTTGTTTAAATACCTGTTAATTCAAGTATTATATATAAAAAACAAAGTTAAATTAATAATTACTAAAAAAATTGGTGGATTTAAAAATTACTCCATAAGATATGAAGGGTAATTTTAAAATCCACTATTAAAAATATAAACTTCGATAGGTTAATATATTTATATATATTAGGCTATCGAAGTTTAAATCAGAAATTTCAATAATAGTAATAAAGTAAATAACATGATTTTAAAATGATATTGTTTACCATACTTTTAAGATCAATGCTTCAATATTTTTTATTGAAGAACAACTATTTAGTTTTGTGATAAAAACAGAGTTTTTATGACAAAATTCAATTTAAATTTTAAATTGTGACTCTTAATTTTTTTGTTAAATTTCTAAATTTTTGTAGGATTGATACCTGAAAAAATCAAAAAAAAAAAAAATTGTCAGTTTTTCCTATTTCAGTGCTTGATTGTCTTTATAATACATTTAAAGACATGCAAATAGGAATGTCCTAAAAAGTATCATTTTACTAAAAAAAATAATTTTATTAAAAATGAATTCTAAAAATTGTAAACTTAAATATGGCAAATATTAGCATTTTTAGAGTATTTTTTAAAACTTCATCATCAAATTAGTGAGTATTTTAAAACTTCTTAAAAATTATTGATTACAATCAATAGTTAAATAAAGAGCAGTAAGCAACTGATATACTGTTATTTTTTTTAAAAAAATTTTACACCAAGTAAAAAGAGTAAGCTTTCGTTTAGAAGCAGCTGATATAATAATTACTGAAAATTAAGAACATTTAATGAAATTCATTTTTTTAATTACTACAGTAAGCACACGAAAGGCTCTTATGAACATTTTTTATGTATAAAAGTCTTTTTCTATAAAGTGTATAAACAAATAACTTGTGTGTGTACAATTTTATATTATTTTAATTTACTTATTTATTGATTGATTTTGAGGCACCCTAATGTACATTCACTGAACTTGTATCAAAAGTAATTTTTGACATAAATCATCAATAAAATTTATTATATGCAAAATTTAATTTTAAAAAGGCATTTTGAGTTTGAATAAAACTAACATAAGTAACTTTTTATTTGTTAAAAAACGAGCAAAATTTTTTTTGATTTAATATCGCCATATTATTTCTATATATTTTTAAAATCACAAATCTTTTGAAATAAATATTATTTAAAAAATTGTGTATAAACATTATTATTTTAAAATGTTGAAGTAAATAGGTGAACCTTGTAATTAAAATTAAATCTACAAACATTGTTTGTAGCACAAAAAAAGTTTTGATAACTTACCGTGACAATATTTTAAACTTCTGAAGAATACTAATACGCTGAATAGTAAAATCATTTTTATTTTACTATTTAAAGATATCCATTGATATTTAAACAATTTTTAAGCATAATTTTGTAAATAACCAAATAAAAATCAATGATAAATAAGTTGGATCACACACCATTCGCCTCCATTTTAATTCTAAAATTAATTGAAATTGGTCAATTAAATATCCGGGGGTTTAAAATACCAGTAAAGAAATATTTATAATAATAAAGTAACTTTTAATAATTTTTTAAAAATAATAATGGTATAAATTAGATAACTTATAGCTAAATACTAACTTTATTTTTTATTTAAAAAAAAAACTATTTAATAACTTCTTTGCTGTACTGCAATTTTGAAGCTCGACCCGACCTTAAGGCTGCTGTTTAAAATTACAAACAAAACGGCGAATGCTGAGCTAACTTAAAAGGCAATTATTATTTAAAACATTTTTATCTTTTGCTCTCGTTTTTTAAGCTTATAAACTAGAAATTTTACATGAGTGGTGTTACAGTAGTAAAGCGTAAGCAGATTTAAGTATTGTTATTATTATTATTACTTTGACTATTATTAATGTTATTATTATGGTGATTGCGGATGAGAAAGCGGATGTGTATTTACTAATATTGAAATATTAAAGTTTTCCAGAAAAAAAAAATTTAATTTAACACTTTGTTACATTGCCTAGCTTACGCTAAAGTAACGGTTTTCATTAAAAAGCACAACAATTTTACAAACATTATAATCGAGCCAGGATAAAAGGAAACTGATGTGCATAGTTAAGGGCCCATAGCAAAATGATCATCCTAGATATACGGAACTAGCACGGAACTACCAAAAACGTCTAAATGATCAAATTTCGAAAGCGTTTCACCATGACACCTAAAGGTATAATGGTGAGCCCCTAACCCTTACCCTGACGGTAAACGCTTCAGTTAATTTTAAAAAGTTGTCAAAAGTGCGCGCACGTTTACATTCTTAATAAAAATCCATAAAGTAGACTGGCAACAAATAATAAAACGCGTATTCAATCTACTAATCGAATTCAGCTGTTTATATAGGACTTTGAACATGGCGGAGTTTAAAAAAATCATATAAAAGGCAAATATTACAAACATTTAAATTTTATGCGCATTTAGGTTATCCCTACAATAGAGTGGCATAAAAGATTTTATATTAGGTGAAATAACTGGAAAATTTGTATTCGCCCTCCAACGTAAAAACTGAGACAATGGCCACCCTAGTTCAGACACAATCTGAAATGATAAGTTTATTTTTTTTAAATAACAATACACATAGTCTATACTAGGGCAATTTTACTGGGTGATTTTATTATGTATCTACATAGCTTTTTTTATTATCTTTTTTTTATATAGTAGGGTAGACCCGACACCTTAGTTAGTTACGATTTTGGTGAAAGTACCAAAAGATTTGTCCTAATTTTCTGCATCAAATCAATATGTAATGTTTTAAAATTATTTACATTACAAATGTTACATGAATGCTTTTCGTAATTTAACCACAATGTCGGTATTTCCCCAGCCATCGGGGTAATTGCGACACCACTTTGGGGTAATATCGACATTAGTAATTAATAAGACAATTATTTAACCAAACATGTTTTATTGTTACATAGAGTAAACAAACATAGTATATAATTGATAATAACAAAGTAAGACAGGTTAACTCTTTGAGATACAAAAAAATTCTTTTTCAAATTGAAGATTAATGAGTAGGGCAAAAGTCACAAATATAGTTTTCAGGGGAATCATAGCCGCTACAATCTGCATGCGCTCATTTTCCACAATAGACACAACGATACCAGAGTTCAGTTTTTTTTCCATATTCACCAACTACTAGACACATCTCAGTGTCCTTTGAAAATAAATCCCGTCGTCAAGCTTGTCATCAGCACATAGTTTAGTTTCATCAATATCTTCCTCAGAAGTTTGTTTTTCAAAAGAAATTTGTCTACGGTATCTCTTCTTTGTTGTTTTTCTTTTAGCTGCGGACTTGTTTTTAGGATGGGTGTTAATTTTAGTTTTCACGATTTTTCCAACATTGCTAGACCTGTTGTTCAAGAGTTTAAGTTTGACTTTAGGTATCATCTTAGGGTTGTCCATTAGTTTTTATAGTCTAAGCTTAGCTTTTACATCTTTAAATTCTTTTTTTTTAGCTTCTTCCTAAACTGCTTTCATAGGGGTTCCTGTCATGATTATGGAGTGTTGCTTTCTGTTATTGCGATCATCTTTATTATCTGTTGACAAAGATAGAAGGGGTGACAAATATTCCAGAGTGTCTTTGAAACATGTTAGGCTTTGAGAGGGTTTTAGAACAGCTTTAAGAACTGTGTCCTGCTTTGAAGAACCAGCTTCTGGATTAGCATAAATCCCTTTTAAATTCAAGCAAGCAGTTTTTCTTACGTTCACCCTTCTGATGCCCTGAATGCTGTCGAGTTTCAGTAGCCGATTTGTTGGTGGTTTCTAGGTGCTTAGCGGCAGACAGATTGGTATCTTGAATTCCATGTTGGGTGGTTCATCAACATTTTCCGTGGTCAATTATGACTGGTTGTTGAATCGTGTTCTTTAAAATTCACACCATTAAATTTTTCTTGATTGTAAGTGATAATACTGGGTGCAGCGAATCATGAAACCCCTTTCTCCATTGTTGCGACATTCATGTATGCTTTGTTAAAGATGGAAGCAATGTCGTACACTGTTATTTTCTGGAAGTAGTTAGCTCTTAAGAATCTGTCACACTGTTGAATGCATTTTTGAAAGGCCTATAAAATGATAAATCCAAAGGCTGTAGCTTATGGGGCGTATGGGGTGGTACAGAAACTACATTAATGTGATTTGCTCTGCAAAATTCATAACTCTCTAGAGAAATGTGACTGCCGTGGTTGTTTGACACCAATAGTATAGAATCTTCTATTGTTGGTTTAGCGTTCTCCTTTAAATGTTTTAGCCAATCTTGGAAAAAGTTTTCGTTTTACCAGCCGTTGTGAGAGCATGTATAAATGGCTCCCGGAGGCCCTCTCTTTCTAGCTGTGGAGACATCCGCTTCCGGGGATAAAAAAACATTGGTAGGACGAATCCTCCAGAAGCACTGATACCACAGACCACCGTAATATTTCTCCCCCATTTCCAGCTTGTAACGGATCCCACCTGATGGATGTTGAAAAACCCGTTTCATCCATATTGAATATTCTTGTTGCCTTAAATTGGTTAATCTAGGTTAGCGAGGAACAAATCAATTTCAGCTTTATTGAAAGCCAGAACTCGATTGAGGCTTGTTGCCGAGGGCTGCCTCAAGCTCAAAGTTGGATTTCTTTTTCTGAAAACAGCCACCCAGTCTTTCACAGCCATCTTAGTAACTTTATTGAAACTATTTTTAATGTTTAACCTGTCAGCGAGGTCAAAGGCTAGGCGACGCAAATCAGTAAGGGTTACGTCATAAAATTGGTTTGGTAATTGTTTTATGTGGTCAGCAAATAATGCTTAGGAAAAATTATAACTTCGTTACAAAACTTACGATTTTAGAGTATTTGAAATATAATTCATTATAATGATTTGTATATATTCGGAATGTAGAATGTTTGAAATTTCAGAATTTGTAATTTTTGAAAAAATGATTTTTTCGATTTTTTCTAGTATAGGACTACCTTAAAAATTTTATAAATAATGAGGCAATACCGACACCTGTCGGCATTGCCCGTGATGGTGTGTCGGTATTACCCCGGTGGAACAAGATGGTGAAAACCTAACCCTACAAACTAATGCTAGCTCCAAATCCTAAAACGGCTATGCCAAAATGTTGGTTTTAATATGTATTTTCTAGCTAACTAAGTGGTTTTTTAGTAATACTAACAATTAGAATCTTACCTTAGTTCATCCAGGTGTCAGTTTTAAGATGGAAGACTTCAAAAACTAGTTATTTATTTATAGCAAAACAAGCAGTAGGCGTTCTCGCATAAAACTCACTGAGCGTTAGTTTTAGTGTTGTCCGCCAGTTAGCAGAACTATACAACAGCGCTTTACTCACAAAATACAACTACAAAGCAAGGTATCGGATTTGCCTTGTGTGTCGGCATTTCCCCGGTCGACCCTAGCTTTTGTACAATCCAATTAAAATGCGACATAAAATTAAATAGTAATTTATCTAATAATGACTGCATATGTATTTTATTTGTTATTTGATGACTTTTTACTTTTTTCAGGCTTTGATGACTAAAATTCACCTTCAGTCCACTCAGCATACAAACTATTTAACAAAACAACTCAGCATATAAACTATTCAACATACCAAAAAACTTTGAGCAAAAATGCAGTAGATCTATACAACTAATTTATCATCTGATTGGCTTTATTTTACATAAATAATCACAGCCTACAACTCATTAAACAAATTTTCTATGCTTTTTTTGAGACAAAATTACCCAGTTAACCATTCCAACTGGGACCCAACTGGGGAAAATGCTGGGACCCATTGCGATTTTGTCAGTGGGATCCAACTGGGTCCCATCTGGGATAAGTTTGGGTTTTTGACGGGAAATCCCATATTGAACCCAGATATTTTTTTTATTTACCGCGGACCTTGTCAACTTTTTATAGTTTGTTTTTTCGCAGATTTTTTGTATCTCGAATCTGCGAACTAATGTGACAATATCTTGATTAAAAAGCGTCGCATTTTTTATATAAAGTTAAAAAGTAAAGGTTATTTATATTATCTATACTGAATTCGCTGTCAGGGCAATAAAATGTATTAGGCAAATGAATATTTGGTCTGACATAATTTTTACGAATCAATTGAAAAAACAGATTTGAATTTAATGATATTTTTAAGCAACAAAAAACTAATATTATACAATGATTTGATGCAAAACTGTTTTACGATAGTAATATTCTGCCGCAGTAGTTCTCTCATATCGCCACTATAATCGCATGACAAAATTCTACTTTAAAGTTTATCGTTATCGTTTTCTTTAGTACTTTCATCCACTTTTACACTAATTTTATAAATTAAAAATAAACATTTGAATAATATAATAAATTATAGCATACATATTTACAAAGTATAGATAAAAATATTTATTGATAAGCATACCATGCAATGTGCCATACCATGCCATATCTTTCATAACTAACAAACACTAGGATAACAAAAACACACGTACAAATCATAAGCTAACTCAATACAATATATAAATCGATATACGTGTTATAATAATAGCCAGATTGAAGTAGAGGCCCAGGGCAGAGCAATTAATTATTCACATAGTTTGTTGTTACAAAAATAACAAAAATAAAAATAAACATATCATATATAGTAAAATATAAAAACAAATACTGGAGTACTGAAGCCTAGATATGATACCATGAATAACGGTGTTTCAACTTCTTTAGTTAGTATCATCATCTAGTTTTAAAGTTTCTTCAGTTTTTCTTTTTGACAGGCATCCTGCAGAGAATCTATAACAATATTATTTCATGGTAAATAACTGATGTTAAAAATTAGGCATGACATAAATAGACTTGTAAACAACAATAATATAACATGAATACTATTTAAATTACCATTTAAAATAATAACATGAATACCATTTAAAATAATATAACATGAATACTATTTAAATTACCATTTAAAATTTAAAGTGTTGACTCAAGTTAACCTGACATCAAACCATTAAATCAGTTGGTGAGGGTTTAATATCTTTTATATAATTTAATAAATGCAAAAATAATCAATATCACTAACATTTTGATTGTACCTAATTAAACAATAATCATTTTAGGTTATATTATTACTTGAAAATAATTATTTGTTACAATTTAAACATATTGAAAAAAATTAAAAACAATTGTAATTTTGACCACAATAAATTTTGTAATAAAATTATTTTGAAACAATGAAAATTTACAATTATAAAATGTTGAGTACTTACATTATTATATATAATAGTTATATTCATGATTAGTCTAACATAATGTATTTTAATTATCGTGGACCAGAATTTATTGTTTAATTTCATGTTGTCTTAGAGCTACATTTTGTGATTATATATTAAACTTATTTCACAGCAGATTCTAAAAAATATAACACCCTAACAAATTGGTTTAAAAAATAATTATACATAAATAACTTTTAAACTTTACTACATTATGACAATGGCAGCTTGTATTGATGACAATACATGCTGCCATTAAACTATTAAAAAATTGACTATTGAAATCATATTGCATGAATAACATTCATGCTTTACCATATATAAATATTATTACTAGTACATGTTATTCTACTAATCAATGATAAATGAAAATAACAATAACTACCATTGAGGTATAAAATGAAGTTTATGTGAAAAATCCTTTAAATGTATATTTATTCCAAATCATGTCACACTATTGTATATGTAGTTTTAAAAATGTTTTTTATCATATATATTCATAAACTTTTAATGAAAATAATGTAAAACACACTATTCTTGATCTAAAAATATGTGCTACACACTAAAAAAAAAAGGTATAATACGGGTATCTTATCCAACCCGAGGGTAGAAAATAATTTTTTTAGGGTAGAAAAATCTACTCTTAAGTTTAATTGGTAAAAAAAGGAAGAAAATTCTACCTACGCATAGTTTTCTACCTTGATGTTAGATGTCACCAAAATGCGGCTCGTAAACCCTAAAAATATCTCACAAATTAAAAAGCTCCTACCCAAAAGACAGACGACGTAAATAATAAATAAAAATAACATAGTTCTTAAAAATATATATATATATTATATAAATATATATATCTATATACATTTTTTTTTCCAGTAAAAAACTAAAAGCTAAATAACTTAGAAATACTTTTTTACATTTGTTATTAACAGATTAATAGCAGCATCCGGTTTCAAGGATGCATGCGGCATTTAAAGTTAACTGTTATAAACTACTTTTGCAGATTTTGAACTGCGTGGACTATTATTATATTATAGTATGGACTATTATTGTCAAGTCGAGTTCTGTAGAAAAGGGTTTTACAATGCACGAGGATTAATCAATCATATGATGTTGCAGCATAGTCATGAAAAACAACTGAGTTTGTCGTGTAGTTTAGATAGTTGTGGTTATCGTTATAACACTGTTAATACCTTTAGGTGTCATCTTTTCAAATTTCATGCGTCTTATCTTGTTTCCATAATTTCCGATAAACTGACTGATCTATCTGAAATTACATGTGAACATACAGAAGAAAGTGATAGAGAAGAAAATATTGTGGAAAAGGAAACAGAGAACATAACCATTATTGAGAGTGTGGATGAAAATGCCAATAAACTTAATACAGAGTTTTCTGATTTTTTAAAATGTTTTGGAAATAATGTATGTATAGCACAGCTACAATTGCGCGAAAAACACATGTTACCTCTTTCAGCAGCTTCTGATATATGTGATATGGTTAAATATTTACTTGATTTGTTTCAAAATAGTTTTGTATCATTAATAAGACAAAGGCTTAAGGTACTAAATATTGAATCAGATGACGATTCTGTGTTGAACCAAATATTAACATTTTCCTCAATTTATGACAGAGTGTCCCAATTATTTGCAACAGATCATCTTAAAATGTTATATATGCTAAATAACCTTGAATTTGTTCCACCAAAAGAACTTGACATGCCAGCTAATGAACTTCACCAGTTTAATGAAAGTGTTGATGGTTCTAACAATGAAATAAGCAGTGAAATATTGTCGCCACCTCTTATAACAAACACAGGTAATAATATTTTTGCAAAAAAACATGATAAAAAAAAAAAAAAAAAAAATCGGTTATTATATTTCAATTCTTCAAACTTTAAAATTTACTTACTATCTTCAAAAAGATGATATATGGGCGAGCTGTGAACGAAATCGTCTAAAACCAGTTGAAAATGATGGCATTATACGAGATTACTCTGATGGCACACATTTTAAATCATTAAATGTTAATAACAATAAATTTATACGTTTACATTTGTATAATGATGAGCTAGAAATATGTAATGCACTAGGAAGCAGACGGGGTACTCACAAGATTTCAATTTTTTATTTTATAGTTGGGAATGTTGACACTCATTTATGGACAAATCTCGATCACATTCATTTAGTATTAGTTGCCCAATACAGTGCTGTCAAAAGGTTTGGATATGATAAAGTTCTAAATAAACTTATGCATGATGTGAAATTGCTTGAAATATATGGACTTGATTTAAATATTGATGGCAGTATTGAACATGTAAATGGTTCTATTGTTACATTCTCTGGTGATAACTTATCCTCTCATTCTTTTGGTGGTTTTTCTACTTGCTTTTCATCTGGCAGAATTTGTCGCCACTGCATGGTTTCGTTTAGGTTTCTTTCAGATGTTCATTCAGAATCTTCGTGTCAGTTGCGAACAATAGATTTACATAAATATCATGTTCAACAAGTGAAGACTGATAAGTCACTTGGTGCTGTATATGGTGTTCTTTCTCGTTGTTCTTTATCTAGTTTACAATATTTCAATGCAATTGAATGTTTCCCACCTGATTTTATGCATGATGGACTTGAAGGACTTTTGAGTGTTAATTTTTCAATTGTTGTAAGAAATCTTATCAAAGAAAAACTATTCACTATTGTTCAATTAAAAGAAGAAATAGCAAAATTCAAGTATAGCATTCCAGATAGTTGTGATAAACCTGCTGTATCATGTATTCCAAATAATTTGGGAACAACCAATAAAAGAATCCATGGAAAAGCAGTAGAGAGATGGTCGCTATTTCATTTTTTGCCGGTTTTTGTCAGTTGCCTAGTAAAAAATCCTGATATACTCCTAAATAATAATTTTTGGCAGCTTCATTTGCTTTGTCGACAGATAGTACAAATCATTTTGGCTCCAGAAATTGATATAAATTGGATACCTATTCTTGAGCATCACATTCAAAGACACCATTCTCTACTTGAATGCATTAGTCCTGTTTCATTTATACCTAAAATCCATTATTTAGTACATTATCCTAGATTACTATTACATTTTGGACCTCTGCGACACCTCTGGGTAATGAGATTTGAGTCTAAACATCAATATTTTAAACAGATTGCACGCCGTGTAAAAAATTTTAAAAATATAACATTCACTTTGACACAACGACATGAAATGCGTAAGTGTGTTACAAATTTCGGAAGAAGCCCATATGTTAAGGGTCCAGAAATTTTAGGTAGTCAGAAAATTTTATCTATAAGTTCAATTCCATTTGAACTTGTAGATGCTATTAAAAATAGGTTTGGTAACACCCATCAAATAAATGGAGCTGAGCAGTTTATATCCACTACTAAACTTAGAATTAATGGACAGGTTTTTTATACAACAACGTCTATTATTTGTCAGAAAAAAGCTAGCAATGACATGCCCCTATTTGGAAAAGTTAAATATATATTATTGTTTCAAGGAACATGGATTATTTGCTGTGTTTTGCAAATAGCAAAAGAATATATTGAATTTGCTGATTTTTATACTATAGAGTGCTCTGACAATTGGGTTGTAGTGATACCTGGAGAACATGCCAATCATTCGTCCCTGGGATCCTATTTTGTCAATAATCAGGAAGGCATTTTGTTTCGTCATCACGTATGCATAGAAGAGAAATAAGAAAATCGAACCTTTACTATATATGAAATTTTATTTCTAACAAAAATATTTGTTTTGATACTTTTGGTTTTGCATACATATCTTAATTTACTTCAACTTGTATTTAATTAGTTTGTTTATACTGTTTATTATTTACCAGTTTACTCAAGTTTTTATTATTAAACACTGTTAAGTATCTGAAAACTTTTCAAATATCTTTTTAAATTATTATTTGATCTTATTAAAATTATATTAAATTATTATTTGATTTTATTAAATCTTATTAAATATCTTATTAAATTATTATTTCATTATTATACTATTAAATCTGAAAAAAAAATTTTTATAAATGTTATATATTTTTATTTGT
Organism: Hydra vulgaris; assembly: GCF_022113875.1. Lineage (NCBI taxonomy): Eukaryota > Metazoa > Cnidaria > Hydrozoa > Anthoathecata > Hydridae > Hydra > Hydra vulgaris. The sequence goes on from NC_061162.1 coordinate 4,889,989, forward strand.
CTTAGTTTTTTTTATTTGAATTAAAACACTAAACAAATTGGAAATGCCTCTTTTCAAGATATGGTCAGGTGATCGCTTAGTAAAAAAGGCAATTATTGCTGAAAATTTTGATATGCTGGTTGTAAAGGGTAAGAAATTTAATATAATAAATTATTAGTAGTATTCTTGTGAAGAGCTAGCCAGGTTTAAAAAAAAAATTAAATTAACTCCTAATTTTTAAATTTTTATTCCAGTGTTAGAGAAATTCCAGTTTTCCCCAGCTAAAATTGTTTTAAATATTAATGGAACAGTAATAGAAGAGACTGATGTTTTACTCAGTCTTTCGGGTGAAGTGCTACTCGCTCTTCGTGATGGTGAAGATTGGGAATTGTGTAGTAAGTTGTTATTATTAAGGGTAACATTTGTACATTTTCTCATTACAATATTGTTACAGTTTTAAAAGGAATTTTCAAAAAGGCACGTTAATTAAATTTGTTTTTGTATTACCAAGTTATAGGCTTAGTAGAGGGTTGTATAAACAAACCTCTTTTTGATTTTGTGTTTGCAAAATTTAAGCCTTTACAGCTAAGAAGTTCCATCTGGTCAGAAACAATTTTTGTTTCAGAGAAAAATCTAAGTAAATTTAAAAATTTATTAAAAAAGCTGTAAGTTATTTTAATCAATAACAAATAAATTGTATTGCACAATTTATAACTTACCATACATATAGAATTTGTATATGCATGGTAAATTATGAATAAATCATTTATTGCTAAATAGTTATATTGCATAGGTTCTGTAGCTGCAACAACGTCTCCTGATACTTTGCCAATGTTTCCATCACCACTTTTACTGTTACAAGAAGATCAATCTAGTAGCACTGAGCATATGCCTGGATTACAACAATTCCCAATAGTATACTGTTTGCCCAAGCTTCCAAAGTCCTTAAAAGCAGCACTGGAGAAAGCCAGCTCTAAAGCAGATCTAGATATGTCCAGTGAGCGGCAGTTAATTAGAGTTGTTTATGACGATCTTCTGCAATATTCATTGTAAGGATTAGTAACACATGTTTCTAACATGTAACTGTTGTATTATACATATATATATATATATATATATATATATATATATATATATATATATATATATATATATATATATATATATATATACTCATATAGTGTCGCTTTAAGAGCATTTTAATGTAAAAAAAGTCTCTTACGACTACAATTTTAATTACCTCGTCTCTTAAGCTGTTTTTGATTGTCATCGAAATGTCAAAGCAATTAATTTATGCGGAAGTACATTAAATTTAATTGTTTTTTAATAAATTTTTAAAAAACCGCAATTATAACGACTAGAAAGTTTTTTTTAATTAGTGGTGTTTTTGTTATTGATTTAATAAAAAACATTTTTTAAACATGCGTAAATGTTGCTACATCGACTATCTTATAGCCTGACTCGCAACTGAGTGCTGCTACATCGACTGACAAATAGCCTGACTCGCAACGGAGTGCTGCTACATCGACTGACAAATAGCCTGACTCGCAACGGAGTGCTGCTACATCGACTGACAAATAGCCTGACTCGCAAAGGAATGCTGCTACATCGACTGACAAATAGCCTGACTCGCAAGGGAGTGCTGCTACAACGACTGACAAATAGCCTGACTCGCAAGAGAGTGCTGCTACATCGACTGAGGGTTTGGTTTGGCCAGGCAGTCTATCAATTAAAAAAAAAAATTTAATTTTTAAAACTTTTTCTGGTCTGGTTTATTAACGCGCTCTTTAAAACTACAGTTTATGGGAAATATTTTTTGATGCTACGCAAGAGACATGCAAGACTATATATATATATATATATATATATATATATATATATATATATATATATATATATATATATATATATATATATATATATATATATATATATATATAAATTTTACAGAAATAAATTTCTCAATTTTAGGTATCCAACTTCTCAGATGTATCAGGCAGTGTGTCAAGCAATTGTGCAAACCTATCCAAAGTTACAAGATAAAATTGTATTTTTACGTCAAAAGGCATCAAAGCCATACGTAAGTGTAAAGTTGTGTTTTTATTTTGTATAAAGCTTATATATAAAAATAAATGCTGCTTTAAAAACCATTAGAACTTTATAACCAATATTTGTATTTGGAATATATGTATATATGCATGTATATATATATATATATATATATATATATATATATATATATATATATATATATATATATATATATATATATATATATATATATATATATATTTCAAATACAAATATATTTATATATAGATAGATAGATAGATATTTATTTATTTATTTTAAGGCAACTTGGCTAGACAGCTTAAAAACAAGATTTAAGTCTGAAAGGGCAAAAATGCATAATTTGTCATTAGTACAAGAGCACAAAAAGTTTGGTTCAAAGCTGAAAAGAAAAGAAATTTTTACCGATTATGCGGTAACTCCAAAACAGAAGCGTTCAGAGGTTAGCAACTCGATTATCTTAATTCTGTATATATTAATATTTTGTGCGATTTAAAAGTATTTAAAAAAGCATTTAATAAGTAAAATTTTTCTTAAATTTTATTTAAGTTGCAAACAAACAATATGGAGGACTTGCTAAGCTGTAGTGCTCATAAAGTAACTATGTCAAATGAATTAAAAAAAACTTTTCCTGATTTGGCAAAGGTAAGAGATAGAATGGCAAAGATTTTCGTGCACAGAAGGAGAGTTATTCTTAATTCCACCACGACACAAATATTAGAAGAATATCCTGCTTTGAGGATTGCTACAGAGGTTTACCGTAACAAACATTAAATTTTATTCAAATCAATAGGGAAAATAAATAATAAATTTTAATTTGTAAATTTTTATATAATAATTATGTTTTATAGTTGTTAGAAGAAGTACATATGATAACTGAAAACGATGGAATAGCTAAAATAAACCAGTTCTTTACAGCTGAAAGGTCCATTACAATTCTAGAGATGGTCAAGTCAGGGAAAACCAAAGCCAAAAACAACGACTTATTCAATAGTATTATAGCGGCTATAGGATATGAGTCGAATATCAATATGGAAGGTTATCATCTGTGTTTTATTTAATTATTCACTTAGTGATTATTTGTTTTTTTGTTACACAAACTTTTCCAAATATTTTTAGCACAAAAAATTAAAGCATCTATGTTGTGCTTGCCTGCCGTGTTTGGTGAAGCTATTGAAAGATGGATCACGATAAATAAGGTCTCATACATGCTTACAAGATCCACTTTTTATGATATATAAAAAATGTTGCCTACAGGCAACTTTTATTTTAATGTTTTTTTTAACATTTGATTGTTGTTGAATTTGATTGTAAATTTTCATAATATAATTTTTCCATCTAATTGATTATAGCTTTTTTTTAGGAATCAACTCTGAGCACACCAAATTTAACAATAACTTGTTTAAACCAAGGAAATATTCTGCATTTTGAAGATGTGCATATTGCTATTTATCTCGATGGTCAAGTTGTTTGTAACGTTCAAAACATCGATGAAGCAATCAAAGTGTTAATAGCGTGTTATTGGGTTTTTGAGATAGCTTTTGATCCGCAGCTGCAAAAAACATTGACATTTCTTGCGAACTATGTTTGTGGGCTTAGCGAGTACAATGTTAATCCTCCGATTCAGCGTTTGCTGAACAAATTGTTGTAAATTAAACGCTGCTAACAAAATTAAATAGCTTTTTTCAATAATGTGTTGTTTTCCTTGCGTTGTAAAATATCAAATGCCATCGCAATCACCCATCAAAATTTACAAAAACCTAAAAAAAAGTATGCTTTTAAGGGTGGAAAGGAAAACCTTTTGCAAGGGTAGAAAAAAGTACCTTTATAATATTTTACCTTAAAGGGTAGGATATATGATATACCTCTTATGGTAGAAAAATCTACCCTTTAAGGTAAATTTGTCTACCTTGCTTAAGGTAGAAATTTATACCTTGAGGTGTTTTTTTCTACCTCATATAAAGGTAGATTAAAATACCTTAATATGTAGGGTATTATTTTCTACCTTAAGGGGTAGGATATGTGATATATCCTTAAAGGTAGAAATTTCTACCTTTTTTTTTTAGTGTGTATCATAATAAGATTCACATTTCGTAGAAATTCACAGTCCACCTTCTATTCACTGAACTTATCCATTTACAGAAGCCCAGGTCAATATTAGGAAAAACCTGTGTATTTTGCAAATTCTATATATTTTTAATATACAGAAATTATTTTATCAGGATTGCCACTACAATTTTTAAAGTTTTTCCCTGAGTTTTCCCTGAGTAAAGAACATTTTTCCATAAGTTGAACTCTTTAAGTTCCCTGAGTTTTCCCTGACTTTTCTATATTCTTTCTTGTTCATCAACGAAATTATTATTTTCCTTAAACACAATCTTTACATTTGACAAACTAAAACTTTTACAAAAACACCCACAACTACCAAACTTATTATTATATGTATTAACAAAATATTTTTGAAAAAAAAAATTATTGTACAAAATTAAAAAAAAAAAAATTGTTTTCCCTGATTTTTGTGAAAGTTTTAGAAAACCCCTGAGTATTCCAGGTTTTCCCTGGAATTCATGCTATTTCCAGGTATTCCAGGTTGAGTGGCAACCCTTTTTATTTATTTTATCAAACTCTATAAAGTAATAGTTTGAGATATTAAAACTCAGGGAACGTAAAACTTTACTGAACTTTCTGAAACAAAAATATTCAAAATAATGTTGTCAGGTTAAGTGTTAACTTACTAGATTTAGATGAACCATTTTATAGGAGATTATATAAATAATGTGTAAAAAACAAAACATTTGTTGAAGTAATGCATTTTCTGTTGTTAATCATAAATCAACATAAACCAACTCTAAAAACAAAACATAGATACTATTGAACCTCTTTAATAAATTTAATAAAGTTTTATTAAAATTTAAAATTTAATTAAGTTGCATACAAAAATAACATAGATAAAAAATTTATTACCAAAATTTTTTTATCTTTTTTACAACTTTGTAAAGAAACATATTATATATGACTATATGATATCATATAATAACACAATGAAATTAACTTACTATATCAAATGAAAAATACAAAACACTCATGATTATTGAAAGATTCAGTTTTTGCAATATTTAGTATCAAAACTACATTTTCATTTTTATATTGCACTTGAGTAGCATTTTATGATTGTATATTTAATTTATTTCAGAACATATTCTAAAAAAATTATATAACATCCTGTGATAATTAAAAAACATCTTAAAACCTTTAAACTCAATATTTCCAAGGCATTATATAGTTAAACCTTACCATGTTTTGTAAAGTGTCACTAAGATTTGCTTGAAAAAGATAATTTAAAATAAAACACACTAACTTAGTAACTAAGCCATAATTGTTATCACAACAAACCATAAAAACTAATTTGAAAAATTTTCAACATTTGTCTATTGCATAAAAAAATAAAAATATGTTTTCAGTTTGATAAAACATTTTACAAGTCTGTAAAAAAGTAAATAATGACATACTCTCAAACTTATTAATGGTTATGAAATTTAGAGCATTTAAGAAGTATGTTAATTAGCATTTAAGAAGTATATTAAGAGTATGCCATGTTTTTTTTTTTTTTTTTTTGTAAAACCGTTTGTTAAATGAATACCTAAATTTTGCTATAAAAATATTTATACTTATATTATAAATTAAAACTGATATGTAAATAATTATTTTTTACAAAAATACTAAAAAAGAACCAAATTAAGTTCCTGTTCACTTTAAATTCAAGTGTGTATTCAATCCAAATCAATCTGTGTTACTGCATATGTCGTTTTAAAAGATTATCATATTTTCAAGCATAATTTTTGCCGCAATCGTTGCACCATATGGGACCCATCATTTACCCAGTTCAAATCCCAGCCATAACTCAGATCTAATAATCTAGTTACATTCCAGCTGGGACCCAGTTGTTGTGGTTAACTGGGCAGTTTACGGTTTTTATTATTAATTACTATTATTTACAAGTAATTCATAATATAAACTATTTAAATATTTTTTCATATAAAACCTTATACTACAAATTAAAATTAAAGTTATAATATTTATAATATAACTCAAATTATAAATATTATCACTTTACAAAACATAGTATTACTATGTTTTGTAAAGTGATAATATGACTATTAGTAAGGTTTTACTAAGTGACACTGCTATATATAATGCTATATAAGGTTTTACTAAGTGACACTGCTATAATTATATAAATTTTATATATCATTTATATAAACTTATATAAACTTTAGATATCATTTATAAATGCATAATATAAATTTAAGATTAAACATTTTCTATAAGCTATATATTTAATAAAATATTACTTATACTATGAGAAATATATTAACTATATTACTTATAAAATATGTAAAATCTTACATTTAATTAGGTATGCGCACTGAAATTTTTAAATTGATCAGATAGTAGAATGTTATATATCATTAGAAAGGCCTAAAATATTAAAAACGAACAATTCTAAAAAAAGTTATAACATTTTTAGTACCAAATTTAAGATATATGGAATTGTTGAAGAAACTGTGGTCAAAATAATTATTTTTTTCACTTAAATTGTTATAACTTTGTCAATTTTTATCCAAATACCTATATCTTGATATCAAAAGATAGGTGCACTAATGGGCTACAAGTTTATAAAGGTGCCTGGATGTAGGGTGTATCTTGGGAGCCAGAGGGGGTAATGAAACGCCATCTAACCCTTAAGAAAATACAAGTTTTTATCAGAAATAAGCACTTTTTAAATATAATTGTTAGATTTTATACATAAAATATTGCCATAACTTGATTCCAGAACACTGCCAAATAAAGTAAGGTGATCTTAGAGTTGGCCGTAGATGTGGTTATGATGTTATAACACCCTAATACAATAATCATACATTCTAATAATTAATTTAATCTTTATTACAGTAATTAAAAACTTTGTTAAAAAGTAAAAATATATTTTTTTATTATACAACATACATTAGTGATGTACACATTAACTTTAGGGGAGGACGTATGTCGCACCGCCCCCTCTGCCCCGACGCATAACAAAAAAATAAAAATAATTAAATCTTTATTAAAATAACTAAATGTATTGTTAACAAGTAAAAATAATCTTTTATTACTATTCAACATATATTATTGATGTACACATTGACTTTAAATGAAGGGAGTCTAATGCACCACCTCTCCCCCCCCCCCCCCCACCTGACAAAAAATAACGTCATCTTTATTTCAATAATCAAATGTATTGTTAAAAAGGAAAAATAACCTTTTATAACTATACAATATACATTAGTATTGAAAATATTGTTTTATTACATAAAGCAATATTTTTTTACTATAGAACATACATTAGTGATGTACAATTTGAAGAGAAGGATGGTTTTCCCCCTTTCCCTAAACCAACGTAAAAAAGAAAACACATAAAAATAATATTTTCAACATTTTCACATGCAATTATTAAAAAGAGAAAGCACAATACAGAATTGTTTTACCAGATTGCACGAGTATACATTTGCATGAGTATTCATTTTCTCGTGTTTACATGTATTCAGTTGCACGAGTATACATTCTCTCATTTAAATGATCATATTTAACCAACCAACCTAATAAAAAACAAACAAAAAAAAACAAATGTTTTAAAACATAGTAATTAATTTATGTCTTGGCTTTTAGTAAATGATTTTAATTTTAAGTTCCAATGCAACTAAATAAATCATTTTTAACAATAGACACCACGTGAAGGTAAGCCAGAGCCGTCTATCTTTTTTTTTTGCAAGCCACAAAACTTGCTATACCTATTTGCAAGCCACGAAACTTGCGGTTTTTGATTCTCCTTTTATAGCACTTGGAGAGATAACAAAACACAAAAGTATTAAATAGATTATATAAATAGGAATAAAAAGAACTCAATAATCAATCCGAGACATTCCAGATTCATAAATTTACCATTTGAAGGTGGTGCAGATGGAACTAAAAGTAAAATTTATTTTTAAATAAAAAATAAAAACTGGCAATAAATGCATTCATAGTCTAAAAAGTAATAATTTTTAAACTTACTTGACGTAACTGCTGAAGATGTAACTATAAAAAGAAAGTTTTCATCAAAAACCAGTTGATAAGAAATGCAATTTCTTATCAACTGGTTTCAATTGCAAATTAAAAAAAGAATATGCAATTGATAAGAAATGCATACACATGTTAAAAAAAAAAAGTTTTTGAAACTTACCAGGCATAGCACATGTAGAAATAACTAATGGTAAAAAATATCTTATAAAAATCAATATTACAATCAATGATAACTTTATGCGCATTAAAAATAGTTCTTTAACTTACCAGGTGTAGCATAAGAGGTAGATACTAAAATTACAAAGTTGTAGCAAAAAATCAATATTGCAAATAACGAGAAATGCATACACATATTAAATTTATAATTTTTTAAAATTACTAGTTGAAGCAGCTGACTAAGGAACTAAAGTTAAACATATTGTAAAGTTTGCACATTAAAAATTAAGAGTTATGTAACTTACCAGGTGTAGCACACCTAGCAGATACTAAAATTAAAAAATTAATATTGCAGCAAATAGGAAATCCATACACGACAAGTAATAAATAAATAAGTAAGAAATACATATTTATTTATATTTCTTTATTAGTTAATTAAAGTTATGCTATAATAACTTACCAGCTGTAGTCTGTGCAAATTGGCCTAAAGATAACAAAAAAGTTATATAATCAAAAAAAAAAACATCTTGAAATTGTTAACAGTCAATAAAAGTAACAGTTATTAAATCAGTTCTGCTTTACGTACAACAACCTTTCTAACAAAAAAAAAAGTAATAAAAAACATAAATTATATTACTGTATTTTAAAATTATATTACTGTATATTAGAAAAACACTAACAAGATACTTTTATAAGAATAAACTTATTATTGTAAAAGTATCTTTATATTTTTACAAAAATAAACTTATTAATAATAAGTTTATTCATGTAAAAATATCAATAATAATATTATTTTAAAATATCAATAATAATATTATTCTGAAAATATCAATAAAATCATAATATTATTCTAAAATAATAATAATATTATTCTAAAAATATCAATAATAATATTATTCTAAAAATACTTTGCCAAAAACTGTATTGGCTTAAGCCAATAAAGTTTTACTTTAAAGTATAATAATGTCATTTGTATATTTTTATATATATGGTGTATTAACAACATTGGCATCTGATACTATTAGTTAATAAAATATTCCAAAGTAACGGTTTAATCTTAAATCCTAATCTTTTTTAATATATACTATCATTGGTATAACTTATACCAAAGATAAAGGTTTTTAAACTTATACTATAAGTTTAAAAACCTTAATCTATGTTTACATATCATGTAATACTATTACATGATATGCAAACAAAGATTAAGGTTTTTAAACTTATCATTATTGTTTTGTTTTTTAAAAAAGTTATAAGTTTAAAAACCTTAATCTTTGTTTACATCATGATGATATAATAGTAATAATTTTTTTGTTTACCGTGCGCAACCCCCTATCCTCCCCGTATTTCTCTTACCGATAAAACGAAAACAAAAAAAAAAACGAATTTAAGTACCAAAAATCCTACACTTCTTATACTATCTGCTCCTAATATTTTTGGCTGAAATTTGGCATGTACAAAGAAAAAGCATGCAAAAAAGTGCCTGAACAACAAAAAAAGCGGGAACTTTATTCCTTCGATAACAACTTAATGTGAGAACATCAACGAACTTTTCATGAAAGTTTTTAGCAAAACTAACCTAAAAAAGTTTAGTGGTTATACATAAAAGTACTATAAAATCTTTCCTAATATAATTTTTGTTTATATATGTTTCTAAAAAAAAACACCACTAAAAACGTTTGTCTACCTCAAAAAAGCAGTATATTTAATAAAGCACCTCTTAACATATCTGCTCCCTATTATTTTTCGTTGAAATTCGGCACATAAATAGAAAATACATGTAAAGGTGCCTGAACAATCAAAAAAGCGGAAACTTCATGCCTTTGACTACAAATTTATGTGAAAACATCAACCAAATATTCAGGAGCAAAATAATCCGTTAAAAAGTTTATTAACCATACGTAAAAGTTTAAAAAAAATAAAGATCAGCTTCTCTTCTTTCCAAAAAGTATCTATGTGTATATGTTTCTAAAAAGAAACTCCACAAAACTACTTCTACCCCACGCTGCCTAAAGAAAAGTGAAAAAAATGAGTCACAAAATTTTAGCACAAAAATCGGTTCCGTAAATGACATAATGCGCGTACCTATATATATATATATATATATATATATATATATATATATATATATATATATATATATATATATATATATATATATATATATATATATATATATATATATATATATAGGATAAGTATATATATATATATATATATATATATATATATATATATATATATATATATATATATTATATAATATATATATACTTATCCTGTTGCTTCTAAAGTTACAAATAACTCAAGCTGTAAGCGAAAGTATAAACGGGCAGAAGTAACAACAAGTTCGCCTTTTAAAGCTGAAGTTCAATTAGCTACACTTGAAAAACAAGAAAAATTGAAAAAAGCAAAATACGATAAAAGCTGTTAAAGAAAGACCAACTTAAAAAAATAGCTGCAACTAAAAATAGTTTCAAAAATGGTTTAAAAAACCAAACAAGGATAAAATAATTAATGAAAAGGCAAATTGATAAAACTAAAGAAATTTCATGTTGGTACTGCAAAATTATCTACAGTGATCCTAATGATCCATTATTTGATGATGACTAGGATTTATGTTAATCCTGTGAACAATGGTGTCGTTTAACCTGTGGCCAATATGTTAAACGGAAGTTTACTTGAACTGTTTGTTATTCTTGTATTGCTTAGTCATTACTTTATTGCCAAATACAATATTTTGCTTGACAATAGTTTCATTTTGATGCTACAAGCTGATTACTAGATTGTTGTTGTTGTTTTCTTTGAATAGTCCGATATAAACATACAATCTATTAGTTTTAAAAATTATTCCTCTATTTATATTAGAGATGCCGCGAATAGTGATTTTGCCAAATACCAAATACCGAATAATTAGGTTGACCCTCTGCCGAATAGCCGAATATTCGGTAACACTTACAAAATTTCATGGGTGACAGTTTTCAAACTGAATTAGTAAAGTTAATGCCGTAGTCACCCTACGGGTAATTACGAGTATTTGTTTTATTTGTGTGTTTTGTTATGTTATTTGTGGACCATTTGTTACATACACATATTTGTATGTACATCTCTCTCTCTCTCTCTCTCTCTCTCTCTATATATATATATATATATATATATATATATATATATATATATATATATATATATATATATATATATATATATATATATATATATATATATATATATATATATATATATATATATATATATATATATATATATATATATATATATATATATATATATATTTTAATATATTTTAATATATATATATATATTTTAATTTTAAAAAACGTGATCCAAAATGGTTTAATTCTACTATTAAAGCGGCAACTAAAGAAAAATTTAGACTATTTATGAAGTTACGCTGTTCTTCAAGCAAATTTAAAGATAGTATTCGAGTCTTGTAAAACAAACAAAATCGTCTGGTGAAAAAGCTTGTTGCTGATGCTGTACTAAAGTATGAGAGTGAAGTCATTTCCGCTTGTAAGTCCTGTCCAAAAATGTTTTATTCTTATATAAACAGCCAAAAGGCTTGTAAAAGTGAAATTCAATCTCTTTTTGACCACGATGGAGTGCAATTAGTAGATAATTAGTTTATTGCAAATTGCTTAAATAATAACTTTTTTAAAGCTTTTTCATCACCTGAAACTCACTTCAAAGCTTCTGATTTTCCTCGAAGAACCGAAATAGTTTGCTCACCAGTTTCTAGCTCCTTGTTCAATTGTTGCTATATTGAAAAACTTTTATCTGCTCTTGACTCTTCAAAAGGCACTGGTAATGATGGAATCCATCCTAGAGTGCTAAAAATGTGCTCTAAAGAATTCAGTGTGCCTCTCTCTCTCCTGTTTATCAGATCGTTTGATTCTGGACAAGTACCGTCTGGTTGGAAACTGGCTAATATAACGCCAATATTTAAAAAGGGTCAGCGTACTGATTCTGGGAATTACAGACCTATTTCGCTCACCTCAGCAATTGGAAAAGTAATGGAGAAAATAATGCGTGATGTCATGACTGAACACCTAGTTAAGCATAATCTATTATCTTGCCATCAACACGGTTCTGTCAAATCTAGATCGTGTGTCACAAATCTTCTTGAAGTAATGGATATTATTACCAAAGCTTTAAGTGACAACTGTGCTGCATTGCTCATTTTGTTAGATTTTGCCAAAGCTTTTGATCGTGTATCACATCTTCTGCTTTATCACAAACTGGCTGGTTATGGTTTTGGCAATAATATTCTTGCTTGGCTCAAAGACTTTCTTGAAAATAGGAAACAGCGGGTTGTTCTAGGAAATTTCTCTTCCCAATGGAAGGGTGTCCATAGTGGTGTACCTCAAGGATCAGTCATAGAACCTTTTCTTTTTTTAATCTTTATTAACGACATGCCAGAATTAGTCAAAAATAATTGCAAACTCTTTGCTGATGATAGCCAGTTGGTTGCCAAAATAAAAACGTTACGGACTTGGCTTTAGTTCAAAATGATATTGATATGATATGTAATTGGTCAAGACTTTGGTGCATGGAACTTAGCATAAATAAATGCAAGGTTCTAAAGTTCCGTGGTGGTTACATAGACATCAATATCCCCTTGACAATGTTAGATAAAAATGGCAGTCAAATTCCTATTAAAGATGTATCCATTGAAAGAACATTGGGTGTTCTGATACATAATAAACTGAAATGATCAGATTAGTGATGCCACTCTCAAAGCTAATTCTATACTTTGGATACTCAAAAGAACTTTCAAAAAATGGAATCCAACTATGTTCGTGAAGCTCTATACAGCATATGTAAGACCGATATTGGAGTACTGTGCACCAATTTGGTGCCCTTTTCTTCTAAAGGACATTAAAAAGTTAGAGTCGGTCCAACGAAGAGCTACCAAACTCGTTCCACAATTTCGCAGCTTGAATTACAAGAAACGATTAGCATATCTTGGTCTCAGCTCAACGTAGAACAAGAGGAGATGTAGTTCAATTTTTTAAAATTTATAAAAAATTAAATATTGTTAACTGGCAACAGCAGATTAATAGAGCAAGTGCACTCCTATGTGATGGTCCTGCAGGTCATCTTCGTGGTGCCAAGCATAAAATTGATCGAGAATTATCGAAAAACTCTCAAAGACATAACTTCTTTAGAAACCGAGTGGTGTCATCATGGAACGCTTTGCCTGCTTCGTTAGTTGCTGCGAATTCAGTTGATCGTTTCAAAAACAATTATGACAAATGGAATCGTTCTATCTCACGTCGGTCTACGTTAGACACTCGGCTCATAGAAGTCAAACTTATTGTAGAAATACTATAATAATAATAATAATAATAATAATAATAATAATAATAATAATAATAATAATAATAATAATAATAATAATAATAATAATAATAATAATAATAATATATATATATATATATATATATATATATATATATATATATATATATATATATATATATATATATATATATTATCTTGGTTGCTAAAGCTTTAGAGTATTTAGTGGTAATTGCGTTGTTTTCAGTTTATATCAGTAGTTAATGTATTTATAATATAAATATCACTAAAATTTGTTAATAAATGATTTGAATTTACTAAATGCAATTTATTTATTTACAAGTTCGATAATTTATTTAAAATTAAAGACCTTAAATATATTTTTTTAAAAACCGCATAAATACATTAACAATTAATTATGATATATTACTTAAAAACAATGAGAATCAACAATGAGATCTTTGCTTCAATCAGAACTTGAAGCGCGGTTTAACTTTAACGAAAATGACAAATATCTGGTTGCAACTTTTCTTGACCCACGCTTTAAAACTAACTTCTTGGGTATAGTAAAAACACAAAGAGCAAAGCAAAAAATCCTTTAAGAAACTCTGAAAAAAAGTTTTGAAATGTTTAGTAGCACCGATGATGACTCATCTTCACTTCGGAAGAAAAAAGATGTCAATGAAAATGATAAAACAATTGAAATACTCAATAGTTTCTGGAATTGTTTTGAGGAAGTTGCTACAGAAAACTCGCACACAGATGACAGAAAAGTTCAACAGAAAATGAATTTGATTTATTTACGAAAACTGTTCGCCTAGATCGGAAAGCAGACCCTTACAAGTGGTGGTCAGTTAATGCAAAACAATATCCAAGTCTTGTAGAATTTGCTAAGATTTACTTATCATCTCCAGGTAGTAGTGTATATAGTGAACGGCTATTTTCAAAAGCAGGTATAGTTTACGAGGAAAAGCGAAATCGTTTGCTATCAACAAATGCCGAAAAAATTATTTTCATTCATCATAATTTACCACTGATAAATTTTAGTAGTAGAATTATTATTAAAGTAGTTTTAAATAAAAATATTATAGTAGTTTTAAATAAAAAATATTTGTGATTAATAGAATCTTATATATATATATATATATATATATATATATATATATATATATATATATATATATATATATATATATATATATATATAAATATATATATATATATATATATATATATATATATATATATATATATATATATATATATATATATATATATATATATATATATATATATATATATATTTAACAATATATTTTTGCCGTTCAATAAGTATTACAGTTTACAAAAATTTACAATTAAGTTAATGGCCGGAGCAAGAAGAAGGCATTAATTTGCCTTATCGCCGAGCACCGTGTTACAATTTATAACTTTTTACAAAGTTATTGAAGAATATATAGTATATAAGAAAAATTTAATAAATGTTTACAAGAATTCAAAAAATAAAATAAGATTTCGTTTAATACATAATAGCATAAATAGACAAAATAAAAGTAAAAATGAATATATATAAATTTATATACACATTCACACATTTACACATATAAGCGAACATATACCCATATATATGAACACACACAAACATACATATATATATATATATATATATATATATATATATATATATATATATATATATATATATATATATATATATATATATATATATATATATATATATATACCCAGACAGCAAGCTTACATCGGCCCAACGTAAGTTTTAACATTGGCAAGTTTATTCCGTTGGGCTAACATTTAGCCAATGTTTATTTTCGGCGTATTATTTTCAATTCTGCAAATCGGCTTTTTGCAAATATCGTACTATATTGGGCCAACATTTAGCCAATGTTTTTTTGGCGTAATATTGCAATTCTACAAATCGGTTTTTTGCAATTATCGTACTACGTTGGGCCAACATTTGTCCAATGTAGTTAAGCTAAGATTTTGCAATAAAAATCTGTTCTTACTTTACACCGTAGCCAATGTAGTTGTGGATTAGTTTATATTTTTAAATTTGTTGCAAAACAATTTTAAAAATGGCATTGTTTGACAGAATTAAAAAAGGTTTTGATATTATCTTTCCATTTTTTTAAATTATAAAAGTAAAAAAAAAGGTATATTTATGAATCTTCTAAGAATCTTAAAAGGTTCCTTATAAGAAATAAATTTCAAGAGATTCTCGTGACTTAATGTTTTGTTTTTTTAAATAATGAAATATTTGTTAACATTTAAATAATATGCTTAAAACATTTTTTACTACAATCTAAATTATTAATGTAATAATAAAGGCAATAACCAAATTATTTTTTTGTAAGATCTTAAACTTATTTTTTTATACTTATTGCTGTATTGGCATTTCAAATGTTTGATTTATTTAATAATCTTCATGAAATAAATGTAACATTTCAAATGTTCGATTTATTACATAAAGAAGACATTTTAAATGTCTTCTTTATTAAATAATTCAAAAATTTAAAATGTCAAAAAGTGATGTTACTAGAATTTATATTCTACTTATCTAGAGCTTTCTAATATTGCCAGACATTTTATTTTAAGACCAATGACTAGTCTATAATAATTGATTGAATTATAAGGTTAAATCAATAAATAATCTTTTTTTTTTTTAGGAAAAGATAAAATTATAAGATAAAATAAAGATTTTTTTAGATAAAATAAAAATAAAAGAGAAATGTTTTTCACTCTCCTGTAAAATTTTAATTTTGTGACTTGTCACATTTTCAAAATACAGCGCTCAATTAAGCTATTATGTTTTTTTTGGTGCTACCCTTTTTTTTTTCTTAAACTTATGTTTTTTTTAGCGTTCATTCTTAGTCATCCTTAATAATAAGATCCATACTAACATATATAATAAAATCCATACTAATATTCAACTTAACTAATGGCTAAGTTTTATAAGTTTTTTCATTCAAAGCATGTACAGTCTTAGCATTTCCATTCCGTAGATAGTAATTTTAAACATTTTGTAAAAACCATTGTTAAAATTGCTCAGGGAAATTCATCTGATTTTTCAAAAAAGTCATTGAATTTTATATATATAGTTGGCTACGAACCCTGTTGGAGAAACATTGTTTTAATATGAATTTTTTTGTTTTACAGTGCAATCTGTATCTCAAACATTATGGAGAATTGTTTTGTGTCAGTGCCAGAAATTGAATGCACACCTGAAAATTTCATAATTCATAAAAATATTATGAATCCATTAGCAAGTATATATTTTTATCATCAAATTTGTCTCTCTGTCTTTAATTTTATCTGTTTTATTAGTAATTGCTGTATTTACTTTCATGAATTCTAAATATAATACGTAATTAATTGTATAGTTTCTTAATCATAAAATTAACTTTATTGTTTCAAGTTGTATCCTTGAAAGAATGCTGGTATTATTAGCACAATTGGCAAGCATTGAAGTGCAACTTGGTGAACTACAAAACTCATCAAAGGCAGTTATAAAAATTTGAGTAACGAAGGTATGCTAATTATTGTATTGCCTGAGTGTCATTGCCATTGAAAGCAGTGAAGAATTCAAGTACTTTGGAAGAAAAAAGACAAGAAAATACTTAAGTAAATGGTAAATATTTTTTTATGATCTTTTTATGCATTTTGTATGATATCTTAGTACAATTTATATACTTTAAATAAAATACCCTTTGAAGATTTTTTGTAAATGACATTTTATATTAATTTAAGTCTAAACTAAAGTTACTTTAATTATTGCGATGTTAATTATTTGCCACAAATTGGAGTTGTATATGTTAAAAGACACAAAAGAGATTGTATATGTTATTTACTAAGAGTAGTTTTTTAAAATGACCTAGCTGTAAAATTAAACTATGCAGGGAGAGGACAAAAAATTGGAATAGGAAAAATGTTGCTTGCAATGTTGCTATTGGTAAGTTGTTTAGAAAAGTTTATTTTTTCAGTTTCAATTTTGCATTACAGAATTACTTTAAATTTGTTATGTTTCTTTGGTACATAATTAAACAAACAACTATTTTTTTTTTTGCAGAAACTGGGAAGTCAAATAAGCATGGCTTATGCAGACATGTGATAGAGATTGTGGAAGAAAAAATAATAATCGTGGGCACCAAATATCATAAGCTAAACATGATTCAATAACAAGTAGCTCAGTCAATATCGAAACTACTCTATAAATTTATAGTGAATTCTTTTATTTAAA
The DNA here is from genome assembly GCF_022113875.1 of Hydra vulgaris. Classification (NCBI taxonomy): domain Eukaryota; kingdom Metazoa; phylum Cnidaria; class Hydrozoa; order Anthoathecata; family Hydridae; genus Hydra; species Hydra vulgaris. The sequence goes on from NC_061162.1 coordinate 4,907,864, forward strand.
ACTCAATGTGTCAGTTTTTGGTTTAAGTTTGGTGTTTGCAATATGTATATTTAACCGAGAAATTATGTTAAATAAATAAATTTTTATACTTGTATCATACATTCTTGGTTTTCTCTATAACTTTTCAATGTAGCAATGCAAATCATCTTATTTGTAACAACGGTCTAATGTTGCATAAAACGTTAGGCCGATATAAAAATAATAATCGTATAACATACGATATTGGGCCAATGTTGCATACAACGTTGGGCCAATGTTAGGTAAACGTTGTATGCAACATTGGCCCAATGTTGTACACAACGTTGGGCCAATACCTAACCAATGATCAAACCTGCATTGGGCCAACATCGACTTTCAACGTTGGGCCAATGCATCATCATGCATTGGCCCAACGTTGGTCCAATGTAAGCTTGCTGTTTGGGCTTGTCTCGTGATTCGCTAACGTTTTTTTCAATTTCGAGCCTTAATATATGAAAAGACCTTAGGTATCACATATTTTTTTTCATTTTTTGACACAATATCTACGATACTTAAATATTTTGCAAGAGATGTGTGAAACTCTTCACCGTTAGAAAAAACTCCCATATCAAATTGAAAAATCTGAATGTTTTTTTTTTCTTGTATTTTTGAACTATGATAACTAGCCAACCGTACATTTTCACGCAACTTCTTCTTACTTTTTCAGAAAGAGCTTATGGGTTACATCTGATATTAACTAAAAAGATTATGTGCGATTTCTTGTCTTGCAAATTTGGTTCAAACATTTTAGTTTTAAAACCGGGCCCGAGGTAACGAAACATTTTCAGAAGTTTTTTTTCCCAAGCAGGTTTTTTTTATTTTCTGAGCAATACATAAAAAAATCAAGCAATTCGGGACATTGCATTTATTTTTATAACGGGAGTTTACGCGAGTAAACGCGGGTAAGTATGTAACTTCTTGAAATCTAATTTTGTGGATTACATCGTATTATGATTTTTTATACGAATTTCGTATAAGTTGTTTTTTGAATATTGTAAATAAATTTCAAAATTAAAGTTAATTTAGTGGCTGGATAGTTCAGTTGGTTGGAGCGTTAAACGAAAAGTTAAAACCCAGTCTGTTGTATGATACGAGTTCAAATTCTGCCATCGCCAACTCTTGAGTAGTACGCAAAAATGAAAAATAACTGACGCTACTTTGGATTAGTCTTAATGACTATTTGTGGCTGTTCCTATGCTAAACCAACAATATCTTCGGATATAAGAATATTGTATAGAAAAATTTAGCATGAAAATTCAAATAAAAATTAAAAAAATAAAAATTAATTTTAATTTTAATTCTATAAATGTACTCTAGATAAGGATGCCTGCCCGGGTACCCGTCGAACAAACGGGGGCGTACCCGGGCACCCTCTAAAACAATTTTCACACAATTTTAGATTAGATTATACAAGTTTTCATCACGGTTTAGAAATACTAGCATGTCTACCGTTTTGAATACTAAAGATACTCGTCGTTGATCCACAATGACTAGCAGTCAAAAAAGTGATGGCATTCAAGTTGCAGGTATGCAACAGATCTGATGGCATTCAAGTTGCAGGTATGCAACATCAGTGTCATCAAAACGCGCTTTTTACTTTTTAAAATAACGTAAGTATATCTTTCATCTTCCAGGTTTCAAATAAGTTTTGTCCGAAAGACAAATTAATAAACAAGTTAGAGAAGTTCTGGTTTACGTAAATGAAAACATTATTCAAAGAAATGATAATAATCATCATTTAGGAATAATAAATAAGTATCTGAAACTTAAATAAACTCCAATTGTTAGGTTCTATGTTTTCAGAAATTCGGATGAAAATAAAGTAACTATTGAAATTTTTAACAACAAGATCTTCAAGATCTTCGTTCACTTACCATATTGACACTATTAAATTGTTATCTTACGATTAATGATTTTAAACTTTTAAAATAATTGAAACTAATCTTAAACTTATCAAATGATGGCTATCCATCATTTAACAATGCTACCCGAGCAGTAAGCTAGGGGCGGTCCCGTAATGCCCGTCGATAGTTATACTCTAGATATAAATGAAATCGAGTTAAATTTATTTCTTACTGTTTAACCGGGGGCTGCATAGTTTACTTTTTATACAATAAGACTAGTGAAACTTTTGAAAAAACATTTTTGAGGATTTTTGTATTAATTAAATTGGTGAGCCGGTTTTAATTATTTATTATTTTTTCCATCTGGTAAAAGTAATATTTTTTTTCTTCATTTTTTTTTTTTTTTTTTTTTGTGCGTGGATTTTTTGCTAGCAATGAATACTCTCAAGTGCTGTATTTAAATTCTATTACTAATTTGTCGCAACAATTTCTTTGTTTTTAATCATTCTTACATCTTAATGCGGTTGAGATTAAAACGGCGCACCCATAACTCGGTAAAAAATTAAAAAAAAAAAAGTTTAAGTGCTAAAAAAGCCAAATTTGGTGAGCTATATAACAAAATAGACCACGTTTTAAAGGTTCACTTCTTTAAGACGTTTAGAATTTGTTTATAACTCATTTTACTTATTCTTTTAAATTAAACAACACTTGATGTTTAATTTTTGTACAGTGTTGTTTTTTATAAAAATATTTAACTATAATAAAAGTTACACTAAGTGTTATTTTGTTATAAAACAACACTTAATGGGGTACCTTGATACACACTACGAGCATCATTAAAAAAGTAAATAAAAAGTATAAAACATAGAGAAAAGGAAGATTTTTATTTAAAGTATAAACAAATTAATATTTATAACCCAAATAATTCATCCAATGGTTCAAATCGCATTTCAGAAGACTAGATAATATATCGTTTTAAGTGCCATTCTCAAGCGTCAATAAATAATTTGCTTTGTATCGAAATGTGATCTCCTTGTATTATATTTACATAAATCTTTTTAAAATTAACTATAAATATTAAAAGAAACGATTTTTAGAATTTTTTAATACACAATGTACTATTCTACAGTTTTAAGGTCCCCCTCAAATGCTGTATTAAGTTAACCCATACTTGCTAACAGAAAACAATCACTTTATTTTTAATATTAACTTGTTTTTAAGGATTTTCTTTAATGAAGTAAAAAGCTTATAGATTATAGTTTACAAAATGTCACTTATCGATAGACACATTGAATAAGACACTTTAAAACTTATGAGCTTTAAAAACTAATAAATTCCTTTGTCATCAAAAAAGCACAAATTTCGACCCCAGACAGACCTAATGATGTCAAATAATATAATTTTTTTTTCAAAACATAGATATAGTAGTAACTGTTTCACTATATAAAAAAGTTTGTCACAACTCTTATTATGCCTCCACAATTACATAGTTTCATGGTGTCCTACTCTACCCTAAATTTTTTTAAAATAAAACAACAATGTAATTTTATAAAAGTTAAATTTTTTTTAAGTAAAACAACACCATGAATGGCAAAAAATCCCAGAAATTTTCAATCTTGGGATTTCGGGATTGTGAAATTTGTCTCCGGGAAATCCCGGGATTGAATAGAAAAAAAAAGCAAACGCAATTGAATACTTTTTAAGCACTCATCAAACACTTAAAAATCATTAATTTAATGATAATATAACCAAAATATTTAATCATTAATAAACCTCTAAAATTAAGTTGAATCATGTTTTAACTTAATTTTGTATTAAAACTTATCTAAGACTTTTAAAAGTTAATGAGCCTCAGTATCTTAAGTTATAAAATAACACCTTAAAATGGTAGCCAGTATAAATAAAAATAACAATTAAAATATAGTATAAATATGCATGACATCATTAATTAACCGGACGCTAAGAAAATTTCGTAATATAATAAACCTGTTTTTTGATAACTTTATTAATTAAATTGACATTAAAAAAACTTTCGTAAATCACGCATTTTCATAAATCACTCATTTGAAATTAAAATCAATGGAAATAAAAACCCTGAACTTCAATCACAGCACGTTTGTAATTAAAATGAATGGATACATAAATGGAATTAAATCGCGCACACTTTAGGAAGCATATATATATATATATATATATATATATATATATATATATATATTGCAAAGAGAATAAACAGTTACAGAACCAAACAGCTGCTATACTAAAGACGGTATACAAATTACTTTTACCGGGATTAGTCTCCGAAATCCCGGGAAATTTTGGAGACTAATCCCGGGATTTTGGGGTGAATCCCGGGGTCCCGGGATTGCCACCCCTAAACAACACTAAGTGTAACTTTTATAATAGCTAATTTTTTTAATAAAATAACACTTAGCGTAACTTTTATAAAAATTAAATTTTTTTAAATAAAACAACACTTAGTTTAACTTTTGTAATAGTTAAGTTTGTGAATCATTTAGACATAATGATAATTAAATAAACCAAAATAAATAATTAAAAAGTAAAAGTACATTATATTTTATTTGACACAAAAATTTGATTTGACTTTCTTTGCAACAATGCGTTTGCAACTAGTTATTACTCCCTAGCCATAGATAATGGACCAGGAGCACCATTAGCCTGAGCTTCCTAAAATAATAAATGTGCAAGTTATATAACATTAATTTTGCTGAATTTAATTTTATAATTGAAGTAGTTAAATACAAATCCACTTTTAAAATCTCTAAGCAAACTTGAATGATAAGTTAGTTACTACATTTATATCTATTGTATAATTAATATACTATAATTATTACCATAGGCTATACCTAATTAGTTTTCGAATCACAATATGTTCTATTGTTTTAGAAACAAAAATTCTTACTCGTGATTCCTGAACAAGAGCACAGAGAGGGCAAAACAAATGACAAATGAAGTCCCCACAACAAGATCCCTAAAAAAACATTATTAAAAATAAAATTAAAAAGTTCAATTAATGATTAAAATCGGATGGTGAACACTGATAAAGTACTAAATATAATATTGCGTATGCACATTTAAAAGCTCATCTCACATATAATGTACTAAATATAATATTGCGTATGTACATTTAAACGTTCATATGTGTGTTCATTTAAATCACATATATAAATAAATATTACCTCTATATTATATTTTTCACGAACTTTTGAACGAATTATGGCTCTAGTTATTGGTCCAACACATGTTATACCTAAAAATCCATACAGACAGCAGTTCTTGTTGACGTGTTCAGCATTTTTACCAGCCGTGACGCAGGGCAAAAAATATGTTATGCAACAAGTACTGATATCTGAGCAGCAACCACAAATTCCATTTTTAAATTGCGACATTTATAAATGCTAATTCTAAAATATTTTTTTTAATTTTTTTTTTGTGAAAAAAGTAAAAAGTTATCGGTGACCATTTTTATATCAGAGATAATACCTCTTGCCGGGGGTTGAAAAGTTTTTTTTATCTAATAATATCTTACTATTCTAAATGATTTAACTAAACTAAAATATATGATAACTTTTGAGAAATAGTTTCCAAAAAAATATTTTTATAACATCCCTAAAGTTTTGACAATATTTCTCAAAAATTAATTACAATTATTTAAATAAACATCCCTAACTAAACAAAAATAACATCAAATAAATAGCGAATAAAGATTATTACCCATGGATTGTTATGGATTTGATTATTGCTTATGGATTGTTATGGGTTATAAAACCGTTTGTTACTTTACAAATAAAAGGTTATACATTTAAAAAAGATTATAGAATTTTTATTTAAAAAAAGATAATAGAAATTTTATATGCACAGTATGCAAATTTAAAAAAAAAAAAAAAATTAATTTTTATTTATTAAGGCGCCTTTCCTATATCTTATAACTAATGTTCTAAAAAATAGATAAATTCAAGATAGATAACGCGTTTTAATACCTTTCTTGTCATTATATTTCTAGTTCATCTCTAAAAAATTTATTTTGTTGTTAGCTGTTGTTGTTGTTGTTGTTGTTGTTGTTTAAATTTGTCAATTATTTCTCAAAATTTAATGCAAACTAGAAATAAAGACTTAATATTGAAATAATAGCGAGTAAAAATATATTAAAATTGCTTCAACAAAGTGGTCTTCTCCGTTGACTGCACCCATAAATGTAAAAAAAAAAAATTACTCGACAACGTACAAAAATATATGCCCTTTGAATTGTATCAATACAATGGGCTAATATATTAATTACTGATCACTTTATTCTGTTAGAAAAACTAAAATGGTACTGCGTAATATAAATTATATCGTTAGATAAAAAATTATCTATCAATAGAAAACAATATGTTCAAAACAAGAAATCTGGAACACTGAATATTCTGTATGGAGTGCCTCAAGGATTAATCCTAGGACTGCTCTTATTTTTAATTTATGTTAATAATTTTAATAATGCATCAGTAAAACTAAATGCTATCATGTTTGCAGACAATACAAATCTAATTTTATCTAACCGCAATATTAATTAACTATATGCTGACATGATCATTAACTATATGCTGACATGATCATTAACTATATGCTGACATGATCATTAACTATATGCTGACTGATCATTAAATTAGAAAAATTAAATGATTGGTTCAAGTCACATAAACTTTTTCTTAACGTTAAAAAACAAAACATGTTTCATAAAAAAACACAAGAAAAAAACCTTCCTCTAAAGTTGCCAAAACTTATTATAAATTATAAACAAATTTATCATGGTTCCTACATATAAAACATATACAATCAATAATTAGTAAAACCATTAAGTATTATATATCGAATTCTATAGCTTCTATACTTTTACTTAATTCATTGCTACATTACTTATGCATTTATTACATGGACAAGTTCTCAACCAACAAAACTTAAAAAAATTCTTTGCTTACAAAAACATGCTTGTAGAATTATATACAACAGAAAACGGGGGGACCACACTAAACCTTTAATGATGGATATGAGAATGATGAACATACATTAGATAAATATTTACTAACACCTAAACTTTACCAATAATCTAATCTTTATAATCCTGAAATCTTTATAAGCAATAAAAATCTAAATGAGAAGTATTTCTTAAGAAAAAATCAAAAATATTAATTACCTAAAAAAGTAAACAAATACACAGAATATGGTACAACTTATAGAGGACCTAAGCTATGGAACTTTTTTTCTGAAAGGCTATTTAAATATAGCAAAATCATTAAATTGATTTCAGCATCAGACAAAAACGTTTTAAATCTTACGGAATTTTTATTTTTGCTTACAAAATAATTTGTTTAAGCATTATACCTTCTTATTTAATTGTTTGCATTTTTAAATATTGTATGTAAACTTTATATACTATATGTTGAATATTATATATTTTTAATTGGAAATTTGTATTTAAATATCTTCTTTTATGACTTTTTGTGACTATTAGTCCTTTAGTAGACTATTAATCCTTTAGTAGACTATTATTCCTTAAGTAGACTATTAGTCCTTTAGTAGACTGTTAGTCCTTTCGTAGACTATTAGTCCTTTAGTAGACTATAAGTCCGTTAGTTCTTTTATGACTTTTTGTGACTATTAGTACACTTTAAAAACAAATCAATCCATGATAAAAAATGCTTTTTTCCGTTAAATTAACGAAATAATTCGTAACCAAAAATCATAAAATTAACGGAGTAAAATTAACTATTTACGGATTTTTTCGCAATTTCATTAATTCAACGAATTAAATATTCAAATCAGTTGAAAAACAACTGAACTTTTTATTAAAAGGGTTTCCAAAAAAAATTGTGAAATGCTTTCTCTGTAGATTATTTTTTTAAATCTTGTTTGATTTAGATTTTTATCAATATATTATAGTTCTTTATTCATAAATGATAAAATTTTATAAGGCGTTTTTCTTTCACATTTAAATCGCAGAAAAAAGGTTTGTTGCAGTAAGTTTAATTTGCCATTTTTTAAATAGCTTCACATTTCGACTGAATGTGAAGCTATTTAAATTTTTCTCTTTCTTTTTCTCTATCTTTTCTCATTTCTCTGTTTATTATGTATACATTTGTAATTATATTTTTTGTGAAATAAAAGTATATAAAAAAAATAGCAACATAAAAATATATTTAAAAAAAAAAAAAAATTATATTGGCCCTTTATATTGATACAATTAAATAAGTTATACAATAATTATATATCATTACATTAATTGTACTTGAATAAATTGTTCCAAAAGTAACTAAGTATAAAATGTGTCGAATAAAAATTTTAAATAAATGTTATTTCTAAAATTTTTCGTCTAGTCTAATTTCTAACTAAAGAGAGTTTTAACAAAAAACTGTTTTTTTAATTCATAAAAGTTTAACCTTAATCCACACCCAATAAATTTGTTCGTTATCATCGCAACTCTGAACTCTGAACGCGTATAATAGTAACGTATAATAGTAATAGTAAAAATTTTTTAATTATGCTCTCTTTGCAATAATTACATTTTACTCTAATTCGTCGATCGCTTAATATGGTCACTTTACTCTTTTTTAAAGCGAGACTGAGCTTGTTGTAACCTTAATAAACTAAGCGTTTAGCTATAATTTGTTTTAATTGTGACTTTGTTAGCTATAGTTTTATAAGATTCAGAGTGATAAGACTGTTTGCTTTTGTTTACTTGTTAATTTTATTTTGAATAAGTATATTATAACAGTTGTATACAAGAGGCGGGGGGGGGGGGGGTTGGGGTGTCGCGAGGGACAGTTTGTCCTGGGCAGTAGATATCCAAGGGGCACCAAATGAAATGTAATTACCTAAAAAAAAAAAAGGTCCTTCATTTATAATATAGGGAAATTTTGATAAATAAGGGCGCCAATCAGGATTGTTGTCCCAGGCGGTGTGACAGCTCTCAATCAGGATTGCTGTCCCTCAGGCGGCCCTGGTTGTATATAAATTATAAATATATATATAACTAATAAATTTTTTACACTTTTTTATTTTTAAATATTTCATATTAAGTAGCACTGCCTCGTTTTCATGGAACGTCTTATGAAAAGCACCGTTAGCTTGGGATTCGTCTAGCGAATTGGCTACGGCTGCAATTTGAGCTTGATAATAGATGGGATGCGAACGGTACAATGGTAGCGGACATTTTCTGATTGAAAGTAGTCTATCGGCGTCGTTATCAATAACACTTTGAAAATATTTTAAAGGAATATGGTTAAAAGACATCATTTGTTTACATAAACAGCATTTATTAATCTATAATAAAAAGTTATAAACATGTTAATAGCATTTGAACATTCACAAACAATTTTGCAAAGGAAATCCTAAAACTTTGATTGTTTTAAATTCTTGATTGTTTTTGTTGAATTTATTTTTTAAGCAAAATGACAATATTAAGAATATTTTTTTTTTATACCATTGTTGTTCTTAATATATCATTGGCTTAGCATACATTTTATGTTTGTAATTAAGTAGTATTTTATTTATACAAAAGCAATTCAATGGTGAATCTGTTACTAATTTCATAGTGTGTTAATTTAACATTCTTTATACATTGATTATTTTAAATGTCACTGTTGTGCGATTAGAATATTTCAAAAGTGTAAATGCTTGCAGCAAGAATTTTGATTTTTGATTTTCATTCAAAATATATGTAGTAATTTAAAATATTTAAAGTATATATATATATATATATATATATATATATATATATATATATATATATATATATATATATATATATATATATATATATATATATATATATATATATATATATATATATATATATATATATATATATATATATATATATATATATATATATATATATATATATATATAATATTATTATTATTATTCAAGACATGTTTCGCGTATATATAGTCATCATCAGTTAAACAAGTAAATCATGTTAAAATGACTCTTACCATTTAATATAATTAACCGGTTCTTTTGTTATATTGGATATTTTTTTTAATAATTTTTAATAATTCTTTTTGTAATATATAGGAAGTTTGTTGTCAATTTTATGGTTTTTATTATGTTTATTTTTACAATTCTATACTATATTTTATACGGTTTTTAACAAATATATATATATAACTGATAATGACTATATATAGTCGAAACATGTCTTGAATAATAAAATGTTTTTAAACAAAATTAAGAAAGTTGTCTAACTTTTAAAAGTATTTTATATATATATATATATATATATATATATATATATATATATATATATATATATATATATATATATATATATATATATATATATATATATATATATATATATATATATATATATGTATATATATATATGTGTGTGTGTGTGTGTGTGTGTGTGTGTGGCTGTGTGTGTTTGTGTGTTTGGCAACCGCTACATTAAAAAAAATTAAAAAACGTGACACAGCCAGGCCTGGCTCGAGTAGGTGTCAGATGGGAGGAGAGGGTAAGGGGGGTACGTTACGGATTTTTGCCGACTGCCAACTTTAAAAAAAAATGTCTTACTAAGAACATAATTTCAGCAGAAACATAATTTCACCAAGAACATAATTTCAATCTAGATTTAAATTGCGTTAATATCATTACCCTATATGCAGTCCATATTTTATCTAGATCAACTCTGATCCGAGTAACCCAGATAAATCCCAGCTGGAAACTAGTTGTACTTTTTAAATGAGAACACGATAAGAAACAATACATGAACTTTGTCCATGTATTGTTTCTTATCTATATTAATTATATCCCAGCGGGCACAGGCAAGTACAAAAAACATATAATGAACTTTCAGACGGAAGTCTCGGACGCGTTCTAAACTGATTCTAGATTAGCCGCTAAACGACGTTCTAAAGGCGTTGTATAGAGACTTAAATAAGACGTTCACATACAATTATACAAAATTTCAAAAAAGTTTCAAAGGTATTCGTTATGCAATGAACGCATTGTAGCAATAACAGATTCTTGTAGGGTTTTGGGGACAAAGTTTGAACGTTTAGAAAACATAACAGAAACTACAATCGGTGAGTCTTATTAATTAAAACACTTAAAACATAAGATTAAAAGTATACACAAGATCAAATTTTTCAATTTCAAATTACATATTTAAAAGCATAAAAACTGTGATCATGGTTTAGTTTTTCAAAGTCAACGAGGCCTTTTCTGTCCGGTGCCTTTTTAAGACATCTCCAACGCACTTTTCTAGTTCATTATTAACATACTTTGGCATATTCTCTGCGAAATACAAAAATATATATATAAGAAATATTTATAGAATATACAATAAAGAATATAAGAAAGATTCAATCAAGTTAGTTTCCGCATAAGTGAAGGCTAACTGATTAATATTAATTATTTAATACTAGCAGTAATACGCGTTGTTAGTAAAAAAAAAAAACGCGTTTAGAAAAGCCTAGAAACTACTTTAAAATAGAAAAGCCTAGAAAATGACGTAACTCGACTAATAATAATATTAAATTAGCGTATTCATATTATCAGAAGTAATTAAGTATTAACAAAAAAAAAAAAAAAAAAAGACAATTTATTTTTATGTATAATCAAAGGATCCAAAATCGACAAAAAAAACTCCGTCAGAGTCGATAAAATATCGGAGTTTCGATTATATTTTGTTATAAAATAGAAAACTAAGCTACCAAGTTGATAATTAAACATTTTTTTTTTGATTTATTTTTTAAATGTTATATATTTCAATTTTTAATCCATTATAAGTTTATAAATTAAATTAATATTTTTGTTTTTCTTAGTTTATATATATATATATATATATATATATATATATATATATATATATATATATATATATATATATATATATATATATATATATATATATATATATATATATATATATATATATATATATATATCTTTTTATCACAATTCTTTTACAAACAGGTTTAATCTAATAAATGGCTTGAATTCTGTGGACGGCTAGTTTAAATTTCATATTCTTTTAACTGATTGGGGAAGGTCTTGACTATTTTTGGCTTTTTAGCTGTTGATTGATTTTGATTTAGAGCTTCTTGAACTTTGGTAAAAAGGAATGCTGATTGTGCTGGTTCTCCATTGTTTCCTTCGAGTAATTATTAGGCAATTTTAAGTGACGGATTAAAACTTCTTTTCGTTTTTGGAGGTCCTTATATGGGCCAGAGCCTAAAAATGACTAAAAAAAAAATGTCCTCTAAAATTTTTGAGAGCCCCTTAATTTGCGGGGCCCGGGACTATAGCCCCCTAGCCCCCTTGATCCAGCACTGGGAATTCTCCTTCAGTCTCTCCAACAGTTTCCATTTCTGTTTCAATATCCGATTCAGTTTCTTTGCGGTCCACAATTTCGTGACTTTTTTAGCGTATATCAAATCAAAAAATAAGTTTAAATAAGTTGAATAATTCTGGCAAATTTGATGCGGAAACTTAGTTATGGTATCCAGTTACAGCATCCACGAACAGCTATCCGTAATTTTAATTGAAATATATCATTATCTAAGGAAAATGCTTTTAAATTTTCTATCATAAAAAATGTTTAAATGTTTTAGCAGAACATGAAGATGTCAATTTCACTTTTCTTAAACAATATGTGAAGTTGTGGTAAACATTTAAATTATAGTATCTTCTACTATTCGTCACCTGTTAATCTTCAGATATTTGTTTTAAATTCATTTAAATTAAATAACTTTGGTTTGAATTAACTAAAGGTTTAATTACATTTACCTTTTCAATAAATAAACTTAATATTTTTATATTTTACTTTTTTTGGTTTTTAAAATTCAATTATAACATTATAAAACTCTCTGCAAAATGTGACGTCACATTAGATTGTCTTTGAAAAATATTTTTTTCTAAAGATAATACTTTCATTTTAAAAACAACAACTAAGATTTATTGTAAAATCAACATAGAAAAAAAAAAAGGAGAATTTAGTTGTTTACCAATAAAAAAATGATTTTTTCCAAAAACTTTGTCGGAGTTTTGTCGAAGTATCTCGAACTCCGAAACTCCGAAAAAACCGAGAAAAATCCGACGAGACGGAGTTCCGTATGGATCGATTGTGCATAATATATTAGTTTGATTTCAACTCTGAAACCAATGAATCAATTTATTTTATAGTCAGATTTTTAAAAATTAATAAAACCAAACCTTATCATATATATATATATATATATATATATATATATATATATATATTTTTTTTTTTTTTTTTTTTTTTTTTTTTTTTTTTTTTTTTTACAACAATTATTATATATTTCAAGAACAAATATTTACATGACTCCAGTTTATATAAATGTCCACCACACATATTTACAATATCTAAAGAGCGTTAACAATGCTGTTTCACGCTTGGCGTATTACAGGTGGGTTAGAAATGTTAAGAGAAGAATAAAAAAAATATATATATAAAAAAAAATAAGAAGTAAAAAATCGTGGTTTATAATCTAAAGTGCTGGCTATTAACCCATGCATTTAAAAAATATACGCAAGTCCGTCGCACCACAGGGCTACTAGGGACTTGCTTGTGGTTATCGTTGAAAAAATATATTAATATATCATAATAATGCTATGTTGTTGTAAGGAAACTCGCAGAAGACTAGGAGAAGTCTTTTCATCGAGAACCTTTAAAATGCAAAATGAACAAAAAATTTAAAGAGCAATTTCACAAAACACACATTAACTTTGAGGTCCACTCTTCAGTAATATTTTACTATGTATAGTTGCTACTATATTTATTATTATTATTATTATTATTTTTATTTTATTTATTTTTTAAAATTTAAATTATTCTTGTTACATTTATTATATTCATTTTCTTTTACATTTAATACATATCGATAAAATTGGTTTTGTTAATTATGAGATCTTTTAATTTTTTTTTAAGGATAGTAAGATTATCTAATTTAGTAAGTTCTATATTTTGAGATATTATTTTGTTGTATAAGTAGGGGCCACGGTATGCAATTGAAAATCTTGAAAATTTTGTTTTTTTAATAGGCAGGGTGAAATTTCCTGTTCCTCTTGTGCTGTATCTGTTGGCGTAGGTTTGAAAAAAGTTATTAGTAAAATGAGATGGGACAAGCCCGAGCATATATTTGAGCATAAATAAAATATTTTGGTAGATGTTAATTTGATAGACATTTAACGCATTCAAGTTTTTAAGTAAAGGATCGGCATGAGTGAATTTATTTTTATTATAAATCAATCTTGATGCGTGTTTCTGGTGTACATATAGAGAATTTAGTTTAGATTTATTTGTACTTCCCCAGGCAATATTAGCATATGTTAAATAACTTTGTATATAAGAAAAGTAGAGACTTTTAAGATTTTTCTGGGAAAGTAAAGGTTTGACTTTGTAGAGTATGCCGATACTTTTTGATATTTTTGTATTTATTGTATTTATATGGGCTTTCCAAGAAATCGTTTCGTCAATAATTATCCCAAGAAATTTAACGGTTTTAGTTCTTTCGATATTTATGTTATCAATTTTTAGTAATGGTAGCATTCTTGGTATATTATTTTTTTGATGGTTGGAATGAAACAAGATGTATTTTTTTTTTCTGTATTTAAAGATAATTTATTTACTTTAAACCAGGTGTTTAGATTCTCAAGGTCATCGTTCACAGATTCAAAGAGATTTTCAATTGATGCTGATGAATAAAACAAATTTGTGTCATCAGCAAACATTACAGCATCAAGTTTTTTTAGGGATTGTGGAAGATCGTTAATATAAATTAAAAATAAAAGAGGGCCAAGAATGGAACCTTGGGGAACTCCGCATTTAATTTCTAGTAAATTTGAATATTTATTATCGTTCGAAATAACGCATTGTTGTCTGTTGCATAAATAACTTTTAAACCAATCTAGGGTAGTATTTTTTATTCCGTATTTTTCCATTTTTTTAAGTAGGATATCATGATTAATTGTGTCAAATGCTTTGGATAGGTCTATAAAAGTTCCTAATACAAATTGCTTTTTATTAAAAGAATCACTTATGCTATTAACTATATCTAAAACTGCATGTTCTGTCGAGTGTTGTGATTGAAAACCGAATTGTTTTTTATCTAAGAGTTTGTTTTGAATTAGATATTCATATAGTCTATTGTAGATTATTCGTTCAAGTATTTTAGAAAAAATTGGAAGAATAGAAATTGGTCTGTAATTATTTATTTGAAATGTTTCACCGGTTTTAAAAATAGGTATAATTTTAGCTACTTTTAATTTATCTGGTACAGTTCCAGTTTTAATTGATGATTTGAATATTTCAAAAATAGGTTTGCGTATCTGCGAAGAGACATTAGCAACAATATTACTGCTAATGTCATCTACACCAGGAGACTTGTTTATTTTAATAGAGTTTATTGCATTTTCGAATTCATCAATTTTTAGTTCTTTAAATATTAGTTCGCTGTTGACACTAGTTAAGTAAGTTTCAAATGAGTTGTTTGGACAGTGGATTTTTGAAGCTAGATTTGGGCCTATGTTGACAAAAAAACTGTTAAATTTTTCTGAAATTACATTATAATCGTTATATTCATTATTATCTATGACAATTTGTGCAGGTAAACAATTTGATTTGCAGTGTTTAGTCCCAATTATTTCTTTTATGATATCCCAAGTTTTTTTGATATTACCATTTGAGTTTTTTATTTTATTTGAGTAAAAGTTTTTCTTCGAATTTTTTTTAATTTTTTCAAACAAGTTTTTATACTGTTTGTAAACATTTAGGTTTGCCTCACTTCTATTTTTTAAGTATTTGATATAAAGTTTTTGTTTTTTTTTGGAGGATTTTTTAATACCTTTGGTGATCCAAGGACATTTTAAATATTTTTCTTTTATTAATTTTTCTTTAATTGGGAAATGCATATTATAGTTTTTTAGGAAAATTTTTTCAAAGTAATTATAAGCAGAGTTTGTGTTCCCAAGGTTGCATTCTTGGTATACCTTGTCCCATTGTTCTGCCGATAGTGAGTCTTTAAATTGTTGAATAGCAAATTTGTTGATTTTCCTTTTATAAATTTTTATTTTACAACTATTTATAGATTTTATATCTTGTGTCAAAGAGAAGAAAACAGGGAAATGATCAGAAATGTCTGTCTTTATTATTCCTGCCTTTAGAGAAGTATCAAAGATTGAATTAGTTAATATATTGTCTATTGCAGTGATTGAAGTTGGAGTTACTCGGGTTGGTTTATTAATAATTGGGAAGATGTAATATTGAAGCATTTCGTCAAAAAAAAGTTTAATATTGGCATTTTTTTCATATTGTAAACAATCTATGTTAATATCACCAATACAGAATATTTTTTTTTGCTCATTGTTGTTTTTTATAAAAATTTGTTTTAAATGATTGGAAAATTTTAATAAATCACCTTCAGGCGGTCGGTAACATGTGGAGACTAATATGTTTTTTGATTTATTGCTAGTTATTTCAATTGTAAAGACCTCACTATCGGCATCTGAGGTCGAAAGGTCTTCTCTTATTTTAGTAATTTGATCATTCCTAATATAAGTTATAATTCCACCTCCCCTTTTGTTAGTTTTTCTTTCAAACGATAATAACTTGTACTTAGGAATTTCTAAACTTGAGTTTATTCTGCATGATTCGTCAGAACACCACGTTTCTGTTATGCATATCATACTGAATAGATAATCACATTCAATAAGAAAATATTTTAGCTTATCCATGTTGTTATTAATACTTCTAATGTTAATGTGTATTACCGTAAAATTACTCTTTAAGGTTTTTAGTTCGTTTTTAAAAGTTTTTATTTCAAAGAAGGATGAGCTAAAATTCTTTTCGTTAAAAAAATGCAAACCAGCGTCAGAAAAGTCATTAAGTAACACATTTGCCGATTTGAAAACATTAAAGTGTAGTTTTTCAAAATCTATTGTTAAGTTCGTCATTATTTAAAATAATTAAAATAGCGTTTCGCTTAATAAAACTTCGCGTGTTTACTTTCTAAAATCTCGACAATAAATTTTATCAAACTTAATAACTGCAAATTTACCTTCGTTGCGTAACTGTTTAACTTCTTCCCATATATATATATATATATATATATATATATATATATATATATATATATATATATATATATATATATATATATATATATATATATATATATATATATATATATATATATATATATATAATATATATATATATATATATATATATATATATATATATATATATATATATATATAGATATATATATATATATATAGATATATATATATATATATATATATATATATATATATATATATATATATATATATAGATATATATATATATATATATATATATATATATATATATATATATATATATATATATATATATATATATATATATATATATATATATATATATATATATAGATACATATATAGATATAGATATTTAAGGAGAGTTGAGTTTTTTCCACATTTTATATACTGAAAACTATTGAGATGAAAAAAAACATTAAACAGATTGAAAAGTACTAATTAATTAACTCAAAGAAGCCTAGAAAATTATAGACATTATATTTAAAATCATTAAAAAATATATTTTTAGGGTGTACAAAATTTTTTTAGGGGGCAGGGTCAAAAAATGTCAAAAATTGCGTGACGTAGTTTATTAACAACCCCTAATTAAAAGTTTTTTTGTCTTTAAAATAGGCAAAGAAAATATCAATTTCTGTTGATGCGCAACTATTAGTATTTCAGTTTTTTGATGCTTTTTCAAAATCAATTTACTCGGTCATAAAGCGTTTTGCAAATGGGCTCTTCATATACCAATAATAATATTGAACAAATTTGACTATAAAATTTGGCATCTTCTACCCCATTCCATCCATAATATATATGTACACACATGTATAAATAAGTATATACATATATATAAGAGTGTCCAAAAAAAATAATTTTTTTGGCCGATATCTAAAATTTGGTTCTTATATAAAAAATGACTAAGTACATCAAAAATATCGATCTGAGACAAGTGTAAGAGCTTGGTGTAAAACCTGAAAATTTTGAAAATTGTCATATTTTTCAAGGTTTTATTATTATTTATTATTTTAAATACACCTAATGAAAAATGGATAAATTATAATAATAGACATGGTTTGTTATTACTTTTTAATAAAGCAGTCATCTTTTACTTATTAATTTTATTTTATTGATCACTGCTATTGGTTATTTAATAAAATTTGATCCAATATATGTCTAAAAATATTTTAACATTTTTAGTTTCATAAATAAATAACTATATTAAAAAAAAAAAGAGATCCTACAAAAAAACTGAACCAAAAAAGAACCAGAGGAAAAAAAAAAGTGTATTGCTTAAAGCAACTTAAGACTATCTCTATATCTGCTAAAATATCCCACAAATGAGCTTGCAGTTAAGAAGCTGCCTAGTGTCAGAAATAACGTTCAATATTTTCTAACATTTTAAAAAAATTCAAGGTAATTTTAACATCTAGTTTTTATCTAATTTATTTATTTAGTTCAATAAATATAAAAATATATTTGAATAAAGTTTCTTTTATATGGTAGCACCAAGCTTTAACATAGAAATTATTGCTCCAACAAAAATATGAACCAGAACTCTAGTTTGTGAGGATAGAGCAATTGGCTATTACCAAGTCGGCATGTAACAGCTATAAATGACATCTGGATAAAAGCTGGTTTTAAGTTCAAAATTGTCAGTGGAAGGCCTATTAGGTAAATTTTACAAATATATTTTTATGCTATGCTTTGCAAATTTACTTTTTTATTAACTTCAGCTATGTAATATTTTTCAGTGATAGAATCCTTAGACTCACAGAAAAATATAATAAAATGAAAGGATTGAATAAACTAAACTGGAGTTCCAAGCAAAGCGAACTGGACTCATAAACAAGTAGAGTTTCAGATGGAGATTAATAACTTCTTTGTTCATAAAATCTGTTCCTTAACTAATTTAAGATTTTCCTTAACTAAATAAAGATCGGAGAAGAACAAAAAAGGCAAAAATCCTTTTGTGAAGATTTTGTGATGATCTTAAAATAATATAACTATGACTGCACAGCAAAATGAAGAGAACTCAACATTCTGCGAAGAAAGGAAACATATAAAAGAGTTACGCAGTTGAATAATAAAAAAAAAACACAGACACAGCTGAGAAAGTTCCTCATAACAAGAGAAGATTGTGCAAACATTTGATGTATTAATAAATTCAATAGAATTTATTAATACATTCAAAAGAAAGGTACAGACAGAGCTTGGGATGGATAAAGCAAGTTTAAAGATGCTGTAGACCCGTTTAAAAGCTCCAATTCATGCGAAGAAAGTACTGATTTTGTCTATAATGTGTCGAAATCAAAAAATCAAAAATAATTTTAGAATTAACACCTGATAAACTAATTGAAGCTACTTTTGCTGTTAGTGTTCGGTATAGAATTGGTGTTAGACCCCATATTGCTATAATTTCTGCCATCTGCAATAAAATTGGTGTTGATTTGCATGAAATTCATTTATGAAGATCTATCTACTCAGAAAAAGATTAAAAATTATTGTTTATCTTGGTAATTATTACTAATAAATGTGAATAAGTGTAAATGTTTCATATCTTTATTATTTTGAATATATAATTTAATTGCTTTAGGTAAAACACTACGACAGGACAATGTTAATGTTTTAAAAGGAAAGAAACTCATAGTCAATTTTGATGGGAAACTTGTTGGACAGCTGGAAGAGGAAAATGATCTGACAGTTACCTGTGAAAAAATTACAGTTAGTGTAAACAGTCAAAATTTGGAATGTAGAGATGATTTCTTGCATTATACAGACAGAAAATTCAACTGGAACAAACTATAGTTATCATTGTTCAGGCAGAAAATTCAACTGGGTTAGAACAAACTCATCTAATCCTCACTTTCTTGGAATGCATTTGTTGAAAATATTGTAGGTGCTATTGAATTACATATTAAACATTTGATAACTGAACTGACTGGTGCCAAGAATAAGCCCCAAAAATTAAAAATTTGTGTGCATTTACAGAAGGCCTGGTCAAAGATTATTGTTTAGATTGACACCTCATCAGATAATCTGGTTAGTTTTAACTGGAATTCTTAACAGGTTGGATCACCTATTTACAAAATAGCCGAAGCAGCATTAATGTCCAGAACATTAATGCTGCTTCGGCTATTTTGTAAATAGGTGATCCAACCTGTTAAGAATTCCAGTTAAAACTAACCTAACGCTAAAATAAGAAATGTTTTCAAAAGAGGAGACTACAAACATCTTTATCAACTTTATGCATACTAAATAGGTGGATATGTTCCTGTTATAAAACTTCATTAGCCAGGAGCTTGCCATGAAACAAGGTTTATGGCCCAGACAGCAAGCTTACATTGGTCCAACGTAAGTTTTAACATTAGCAAGTTTATTCCGTTGGGCCAACATTTAGCCGATGTTTTTTTTCGACGTATTATTTTCAATTCTGCAAATAGGTTTTTTGCAAATATCGTACTATATTGGGCCAACATTTAGCCAATATTTTTTTTCGGCGTAATTTTGTAATTCTACAAATCAGTTTTTTCCAATTATTGTACTACGTTGGGCCAACATTTGGCCAATGTAGTTTAGGCCTAATATTTTGCTATAAAAATCTGTTCTTACATTTATGCCGTAGCCAATATTCGGCCATTGTAGTTGCGGACTAGTATATATTTTAAAATTTTGTTGCAAAACATTTTTAAAATTGGTATCGTTTGACAGAATAAAAAAAGGTTGTTATATTCTTTCCATTTTTTTAAATTATAAAAATAAAATAAAAAAAAGCTATATTTATGAATCTTCTAAGAATCTTAAAAGGTTCCTTATAAGCAATAAATTTCAAGAGATTCTTGTGACTTAATGTTTTGTTTTTTATAATGAAATATTTGTTAACATTTAAAGAATATGCTTAAAACATTTTTTACTACAATCTAAATTATTAATGTAATAATAAAGGCAATAATCAAATTATTTTTGTGTAAGATTGTGTTTGTGTGTTTTTCTGTGTTTGATTGTGAAACCCCATCAACTAACATATTACATTCTCCTAATTTTCATTCTTTACACATTTCTTCCAAAAAAGGTTGTTTTTTTATATATAAAACTAGTAATTTATCAGTTTAAGTTGTTATTTTTTTATTCCAGTTTGCAAGCAAATATTATAAATGTATTTTATGAAGGAAGTGGATGTGGTGGTAATGGTACACACCCTAGTATCGAAAGATTCATTCTAATAAATATTTTTATCATTATTAAAATGAATGAAAATAGTAAATAATAAAACTAATATATAAAATAATACATAATAAAAATTATGTTTTATTAAATTATATATTAGTGACATAAATAAATTATAGGATGTGGGGCGTCACCCCCCCCCCCCCATCTATCACAAAAAAAAAGTTCAAAAACAAAAACTAGCAGTATAAAAAGTGGTAGAATACGCTCCTTCCAAATCTTAAAACTTTAAATTTAATGCTGCTTTTAAATGCTCTAAATGCTAAAAAAAAAAAAGAAAAGAAAAGAGAATGTATACATATGTATAATAAATAAGAACTTACATAATGCGATTGTTTGTGTGGACTAATAATAACGCTACATATAAAAAACGACAATAACATAAGAAATTATGTTTTAATTTATAACTTATTTCTTAACTTTTAGTAAATGATTAAAAACAGTTCGGGTCACCTTTAAGCAAGAAAACTAAGTTATATATATAATATAGAGAAGAAAAATATGTTAAATTAAGGCTTCTGATACTTTTTAGAGTAAATGGTTAATTTATTTTAACTGCCCTTGTAGCGTAGTTTGTTAAGCTGTATAACAATGTTTGCTCCCTGCCAAACAGTTTCCTTTTTAATGTTTCCAATGCTTTAAGTGAAGACTTATGCAAGCAGAGGTCATTGTATCCAATGGGTGAAGATGGCAGTTTAGTAACTGTTTAACAATTTCTGCCACTAAGTATTTAACTTAGTGATAGTTGCATGGTTTGCTGCCACATGGTCAATCATCATATTACTTATATTAGCAATAATTGTACTTCGTACTTCAATATATTGTTGCTCGTAAAAATTACTATACAACTTAGCAAGGTGATCTACAGACTGTGTAATATGACTCTGATAATAATTAGCTGTACCCTAAGCAAGTTGGTCATAGCCACAACCATGCATCGTGTTTTGGTTGTAAAGTGCACAGCATTTATATGGCCACCCTCTTGTGTAGTAGCATCAAAGCTCGAGGTCATATTTTTTGTTGCAATAGCTATTTCAGCAGTCTGCAGATCTAAACTCCAAGCTCACGCATCATCTGCTCCACAGTTGTACGATGCGGAGTTTCAGTTGTTGAACATTTATTTTAAAAGTATACAAGTAAAACATGTCCTTTAAGACATACCTGATATGAAAAAGGTAGTTTAAGATACTCTGATTTCAAATGATTCAACATTAAACATTTCTTTGACATTTTAAAAACTCTAGGTACAAGTATAAAAATTTAATTATATTATTTAGAGCACTAAGGTGTAAATAAATAAATTATATTTATTTAATATAGAGAATAAAATAAACATAGTAAATAATTCACAAAATTTTATTGTAATATGTTTGATAATATTAACGCTGCATGTTTAACATGTTACCCTTCTTGACATGTTTAACATGTTACCTTTCTTGAAGGAGAGTTTTTGTAGACGTTCATAACTTATAGAATAACAAAGCAAATATAATATATAACTATTTATAATTCTATACAGTATATAATAATAAATGTAATTTATTTAATAAACTATTAAAATTAAATTAATTTTAATAGAATATAATTACTATTGCAATAGTCTAGCAAAAAAATATATTTGGATTAATTATTTAATGAGTAAATATTATTTAACATCATTATTTAAAATAATGATGCAAATATTCGATAAAAATAATTTAATACTTTGAAAGAATAATCAAAAATACAATTAATAGTATAACTAAAAATTTATATATCTTCAAAAGATTCGAAAAGGATTCTTTTTAAGAATCCACAAATGCCACAAGTTTTGCACAAATGCCACAAGTTTTGCACCAATCAGAGTTTTAAAAACTATCATGTGACCTCAAGAAATGAAAAAATGCGAACGCAGCGTAACAAGGCAAGAAATCCAGCATTTCATAGAAATACCTAGGGTGCTTGGGGAAACCCAAAACCAATGTGCGCTACAGCTGATTAATATAAAAATTGTACCAATATTAGACAAATAAATGATCTACAATACCTTTAAGTTTCATAAAGTACCTGCCATAATTTACAGAGTTGTGATTCATAGAAAAAATGTGCCAACTTATGATGAAAAAATATGTGTTTTTTTTTTTGTAAAGTAGTGTAAAAATGTATCAAAATTTAGACAAACCTTTTTCCTAACTACGTGCAAAATTTTAAAAAAATTGGTTAATAATTAGCGGTACAGTTTCGTTTGCCCTAATACGTGTCTTGGCCAAATAACAAAAATCGGGTGACAGATTTTAGCTTGCATTTTTACGGCAAAATATGAATTTACGCACGTACCAAAGTGATGTTACTAGAATTTATATTCTACTTATGTAGAGCTTTCTAATATAGCCAGACATTTTATTTTAAGACCAATGACTAGCCTATAATAATTGATTGAATTATGAGATTAAATCAATAAATAATCATTAAAAACAATTTAAATAAAAAACTCAATTTAAATCATTATTTTTAATTGTCTGATTTAAATCATGATTTAAATCGAAACAACCCTATATATATTTTGTCTTTCTAAGGCAGAGGAACATTATTCTTGGTTTTATTATTTTTTAATATAATATCTCTGGATATTTTTCATATTTAGTTTGTGTACAACAGTTAACAACTTTAAGCTTATACATTAACTTTAGTTATAACTTAATTATTAATAATTTGATTTATATTTTTTTGTAGCAATACAAGATTAAATTTAGCAGAAGGCTAAATTTCTGCTCTGGAGACAAATATAGAAGACAGCAAAAATGACCAGCCAAAATAAAGATTAAAGAGACAAAAAATTGTGTATATCTTGGTGTAGATGATTTATCCTCAATTTCTTATAATAAAACAAAAAATATTATTAAACTTTGGCATTTACCTGTAACTCCAAACTCTTTACAGAAGTTCAATGATTGTTCTGAAAAGTTAGATGAACAAAATTTATTAAAGGGTAAGTTTTTATATAAAAGTCTTTATGTCTGATGATTGAAAATCTTTATTCATAGCTTTAACTTTTACAATTTTAAAGACTTTTTCATATATTACGGTCAAAAATTCAGAGTGTTAATTAACATTTTATTGTATAATAATCAACATATCAAAGCTTACACCACAAGCTTGGTCGGGAAGCGGGAGCAATCGCTCTCTAATACTGACCACCAAAATTATATTTAGTTGCAAAAAACTGGCCAGGCTTTTTAGTCGTTTTTAGAACATTTAAGTTTATGAACGTAACAAAAATTTTTGTTAGATTTCAAAGTGGTGTCACCAACTTTGAAATCCATTTGAAATCAACTATAATAGACGAAGGTAATACAGTATTTTTATAGATGATATTATTTTTAAAAATTGTATTATTAAAATTCAGAACTAAAATATTTAAAAAAAAATTATTTACAAACATTGAACAAGATCTGTACTGTACCTAGAAAATCTGGAAAATATGTTAATATTGGTTGTGGAAAACCTGGAAAAGTCAGGGAATTATTTTTTTCTTTAGATAGTCATGGAAAAGTCAGTAATTCTAGTTAAGAAATTACTCGTTTCACAATTGAACACTGTATTTCAAAAAGGTGAAGAGTCACACTTTTTTTAAAAGAGAGGTTATTTAAAAAGAATATTTTTTTTAGGACAATATAAAATTATAATATAAAATAAAGATTTTTTTTAGATTTTTTAGATTTTTTTTAGAAACAATTTTTAGATAAAATAAAAATAAAATTTTTTACAGGAGAAATATTATTCACTCTCCTGTAAAATTTTAATTTTGTGACTTGTCACATTTTCAAAATACAGCGCTCAATTAAGCTATTACGTTTTTTTTTTTGCTACCTATTTATTTTTTCTGAAACTTATGTTTTTCTTGGTGTTCATTTTTTGTCATTCTTAATAATAAGATCCATACTAACATGTATAATAAGCTTCATACTAATATCCAACTTAACTTATAGCTAAGTTTTATAAGTTTTGTCATTCAAAGCATGTACAATCTTAGCATTTCCATTACAGTAGATAGTGATTTTAAACATTTTTCAAAAACCATTGTTAAAAACAGTCAGGGAAATTCATCTGATTTTTCAAAAAAGTCATTGAATTTTATATATGTAGTTGGCTACGAACCCTGTTAGAGAAACATTGTTTTAATATGAGTTTTTTTGTTTTACAGTGCAATCTGTATCTCAAACATTAACGAGAATTATTTTGTGTCAGTGCCAGAAATATAAAATTATTATGATTGCACTCTAAGTATATATTTTTATCATTAAAAATTTGCCCCTCTGTCTTTAATTTTATCTGTTTTATTAGTAATTGTTGTATTTACTTTCATAAATTCTAAATGAAATATGTAATTAGTTGCATAGTTTCTTAATAATAAAATTAACTTTATTGTTTTAAGATAAAGTTGTATCCTTGAAAGATTTGCTGGTATTATTGGCACAATGGGCAAGCATTGAAGTGCAACTTGGTGAACTACAAAGCACATCAAAAGCAGTTATGAAAATTTGAGTAACAAAGGTATGCTAATTATTGTATTACCTAAAAGAAAGTCATTGCCATTAAAAGCAGTGAAGAATTCAAGTACTCTGGAAGAAAAAAGACAAGAAAACACTTAAGTAAATGGTAAATATTTTTTAATGATCAGTTGATGCATTTTGTATGACATCTTAGTACAATTTATATACTTTAAATAAAATACTCTATGATGATTTTTTGTAAATGACATTTTATATTAATTTAAGTCTAAACAAAAGTTACTTTAATTATTGCCAGTGACCGTATTCTCATCTCTCCGTTAAGCTTAACGGAGCGTTTGTCAAAAAGTTCTTTTTTACTACTTTAATTTAAAAAATTCTTTAAAAATATAAATTTTAAAATAAAATTGTTTTATTTTAGTATTAGTTTTAATTAAACAAATTTAAATAAAGTTTTTGTCATTTCTTTACATAAAGATGTTGTAACAAAGTTTTTGACAAACGCTCCGTTAAGCTTAACGGAAAGATAAGAATATCTCCCTCATTCTTTTAAAACTGAAAACTCAATTTCTCGATATATTTTTCTGAATAAATTATAAAAAAACACTATTTGGATAGCTACTAGAATAATAACATCGATAAAAGCAATATATCGCTGTTAATAGTCTTATTAAAAAATACTCTCTTTTGTATATATTTCTTATTTTGAACTTTTTTTTTTTAAGTATCTTTACATTTATGTACAGCTTTTTTATCGTCCTTGTACAATAATTGAATGTGTATGTACGTATGCATGTGTGGGTATATGTATGTGTATGTGTGTATGTTTATGTATTTGCATAAGTATATGTGTATGTGTGTATTTATATATATATATATATGTATATATATATATATATATATATATATATATATATATATATATATATATATATATATATATACATATATATATATATATATATATATATATATATATATATATATATATATATATATATATATATATATATATATATTTGTATGTGTATGGATATATGTGTGCTTTTGTATATATATATAAGCGTATGTGTGACATGTATGTATGTATGTATGTATGTATGTATGTATGTATGTATGTATGTATGTATGTATGTATGTATGTATGTATGTATGTATATGTACGTGTATAAGTATAGATATATTTAATTATAGGGTAACAAGGGGCAAAATGTGACACTTAAGCTCTAACTTTTCTAATACAGGCCGTCTAAGAACTTTTGAAAAAAGTCATTAGTTACATAAATCACATAATGCTTCACCAGTATTAACAGAAACTAACATCAATCTTAATGAGCCTAAATTGTACATTTTAAACATTGACTCTACTTCAATACTTTTGCAGCCATACACCATAATCCATTACAAAAACATTCCCATTTTTCAACACTTAAACTTTCAGCTCTTTCTTTACTCTTTCCTAATGCACATTTAATTTTTATTTTTTTATTCTTTTAACTTTTTGGATTTCAGAGGATTCATATAGTGATTTTCTATAATGTGATGTTGTTATTATATGTGGTTCTTCTCTTTTTTTTGGTAATAAAGTGATCTTTGAAATAGCTAAAATATTAGCAAAGCAAGGTATTACTACATTAAAATCAATATTTTCTGAACATCCTGACAACAAAGGTAATAAGGTGCTTGAATTAACTTGTAAATCAATTTTATCAGATTTATGTAGGTTAGCATTAGAGCTTTTGCCATTATAAAACTTAATGTCTGGAATTATATCCTGACAAAAAAGATAAATTCCAAATGTGAGAAAGCCAGAACAGACAACTTCTACAGAGGCAGCTTTATGATATGCTTTAAAGAATATAAATTGATCATTTGTTATTATTGTCCGGGCTGCTCATGTAACCATAATTCACATTATGTATTATGAAAAGTTTAAAGTGGTTTAAAACAACAGTTGTCGTTACACCTCGTTCACCACTAGTTACAGAAGAAACAAAATGTTTTCCTTTATATTGTTATAACTTTAACAGAATTATGAACAGTTTTAATGCCTGATTCATCACAGTTAAAAATTTGATGAGGTTCAAACTTGTACTTTTTTATAACAACTTCTATATTATTGAAATAAATGTTCACAGAACTGCTGTTTAAACAAGAAACACAATTTAAAGACAACCCTTAAGACTTTTTGATTGAAAGGTATGGATGTCTCTTTAAAAACCCACTTAAAATATAGTTTCTAAATAAACATGGTTGATATCAGCAAAACAAAAAAACTAAAATGTCTCGTTTTGCCCCGCAACATGTTAGCATCGAAATTGTGTAATTTCCTGACAATTTTGTCATCGAAATAAAATATCAATATATGGAAATGATAGAGCAATGCCTAGAGATGATAATAAAACATTAACTTTGAACATAAAATTTTTTTCCACTCCGTAAGATAAAAAAACACTTAGAAAAATTAAAACAACAACGCATCGAAATTTGTAATTGTCATATAGCCAAGAGATGAAATGGTTGTCGTTCTCTTCATCTTCTTCATTTCAAAGTGACTCAAGATATTTTTTGTAACACTAAATAATTTAAGAACACAACTAAGCTTTTAAAAACCATTAAAACAATAAATTGAAAGGTTAGGATTATTATAAATGCGATCTATCTCATTTTGCCCTGCTATCTCATTTTGCCCTGCTGTCTCATTTTGCCCTGCTGTCTCATTTTGCCCCGTCTTACCCTACTATTGTTATTATTATCATTGTTATTATTGTTATTACCTTTATTTTTATAAATATCATTATTTATTAATAATATCATTATTTTTATTGATACTATTTTTTTTATTGTTATTAATACCATTTTTATTATCATAGTTATTATTAATGTTAATATTATTGGTAACGTTATGATTTTTAGAGTTGTTATTATTTATTATTAAAATCATTATTATAGGTGTTATCTTAGTAATTATACTATTTGTAAACATCCTTGAATTGTAAAATCAAGTAATTCAGAATATATTGGTTGATTGAATGATTGATATCACCAGTGTTCTCCAAATGAAGGTGGTTTGAATGAAGACGACGGTGATTACGTCACATCGTAGTTTTTGAAACCTTTTTTTTTTCTTATTTAAGACGCAAGAACACATTACATTGAGGTTTTATTTTTTGTTTGTTTTTTAACGGGTTTTTTTATATTACTTAAATAACGAGGGTATATATAACCCCTAGAAATATTGTATTTTATTATAAAGAATTTTATAAGGATAAGTTTACATACTATAACAGATGTTTTAACTTGGTTAAATTATATAAAAACTTATCTAAGATTTTAACTTTTAAAAATTATATTAAAAATTAGAAATTTTTTTTTCTTACCGAATTTCACAAAACAAAAAAACCTTCGATGTTCATTTAGCAGATGCTACCGGGCTCAAAAAAAAAAGTCATTTGGGGCACCAAAGAAAACAAGAAGGAACACATAAAAAAAGGCCTTTTAAATATAAGTAGTAGTTTTTTTAATTTTTATTGTAATTAGGCAACTGTTTTATTACTTTTGCCATTATCACATTTGCTACGTCACTGGTTAATAAAATTAAAAATATATTTTTCAATTAATTTAAAAACGTTTTTTCAATTAACAAAAAAATACTACTTTGCTTTAAATGAGCTTTGTACATTTATCGGCAATTCTTGCAAGTATCGTTGACCATTGTAGAACAGCAAGATCCACACGACCAATCGTCACCTGATTGGCAACGCATTCATAATTGTCGCTGAGCCGTAATTTTATCTCCAAAAAAAAAAATGTCACAAGCTTGATATTTTTTAGAACTCAAAAAAACCGTCAGTTAATTTTGAAATTATGAACAAATTTTTTATTCAACTAAAATACTATGGTACGTATCCATTATAAAAATGTCAAAATTTACTGGTAAATTTACAGGTAAAGTTACCGGTAAATTTTACATTCGCAACACTTATCAACATTTCACAATGTTACTGCTAATTGTCTCCTTCTAGTCTGGTCGCTACATGTTAAAAAAAAAAAGAAAACTAAACATTTTGAGTGGACATTCTAATTTTTATATAGACTTGTTCCTTATAACTTGAGAAGTTTAAAAATTTTTACGTGCCGCTTGGAAAGTGCTTATAAATTAAGTTAGAGACAAAAATTGATGCAGATTATTGAAAAGATTTTAAGTATAATTTATCCGCCATGTTGTTTATAAATCCAATACCGCAAAGCATTAACTTAGTTTTATCAAATTTTTGACAGGCAGTTAATTATTTGTAAAATTAGCTTTTTTAAATACAATTACATAAATCTATATAATTAAAATTTCATAAACCTTATTTAGAAAAAAAAAATTTATAATTTTTTTTTTAATATTGTATAAAAGATATGAAATAATTTCAATTTAATAAATCTAAAAAATAAACAAAGTTCCCGTTCTTTGTTTACGTTAAAAAATGTTTACTTTTCAAAAACTGTTTGCTTTTTTTAATGTTATCAAAGTTCTTTTTAAAATTAAAGAATTACCGTCATAAATGAAAAAAAGAAATCAAAGTCGTTTTTATAAATAAAACAAAATATTTGCATAACAAACTGAAATCAATTTAAAAGAAAACGGTTGTTGCAAAAATATAAAACATAAAACTAAAAAAACGTGTTTTATTTTTATTTATTTATTATTATTAAACTTAACAATGGCGAGAAGCCAAAAAATGCAGCTTTTAATCTGGTTCCTAAAAAATTAATTAAAAATGCTTGTATACTTCATTAAGGTGAAGTTGCTCGTAATAATAACAAACTGCGTGGTTTTACTGAAAATGCGCTTGAGAAAGTGACTCGTGCATTGCAAACCAAGCATTGTGACTTACAGTGCTTGGTAAGTCACAAACTAAATGAACAACTCAATTTATTTTTTTATATACGCTTTAAACAATGGTATGGAAAAAACAATAAATAGCGTAAATTTGATGATAATATATTTTTTTTTACTATCGTCAAATTCGAAATGACTTTAAAATCATAAACATTCTAGCTGAAATTCAGGTCCCGTATCCAGCATTATTTGGTCTTCGAGATATCTAACTTCCTGACATGGAGCAAACTCCAAACATTTATATGTTTATACTTATGTTAAATAAGGATGCTTTGCAAAAAATTGCGATGATTGGAGCTTGGGAACAAAAAAGCCCAAAAATTTGTGCTTTCCTGCCCCAAACGTGCGAGCAACAAGTTGATGAAATATTTTTGTACTATTTTTAACTAGACTTATATTTATCGATAAATTTTAAATTTCATAGTAAAATATTTCAGCGTTCAAAAATTATAATAATATAAAATTTGCGACCCCCTCAAACTGAGGGGGGTTTAAACTTTATATGGTCAAAGACCATATAAAGTTTAAACCCCTATCTCGAAGACCAAATAATGCTAAATACGGACCTGCTGATACGTGCTCAACAACTTTCTTGTTTCATCAAAAAAGTTAAGATCAGAATGTAAATATAAAAAACATTAAACATTTTATAACATCGAAAAAATAGAGCAGAAAAAGTCAACGAGAGTGTAGGCGTGGATAATGCATCCTCATTTAAGCGCAGAATCTCAGATCGGAAAAAAGATAGATCAAGTAAATTAAAAAACCCTTAAGTATGAAATGCAAAGCAAAGAATATTGCCCTCAGTTTTCACATTTTTTTTTATGTTTTATATACTACTTAAAAATTAAAATAATTGCTTTGTTTCAGGAAAAATTATTGTGGATCAAAAGTGTTGCATTTGCTATTGCAAAAAGACTAATAAATATAAGAACGGATATAAAACTAAGATTCTGGATAAAAAGACTTTAATGAATGCTGTAGTTGCAGAACTTGCGGTTTTGTTCAGTTGCGGTCACCAAAATAGGGTATTCTTTCTTATGCAACAATACCATTGAGAAGGGGAAAATCGTTGAAGTTTTTTTAAAAAAGATTGAGAATTTAGAAAAAAAGAATAATCCAAAACCGATTAAACAGCTTATCCATCATGTCGCACAAGAGATTCGCAGCGAGGTTTTGTCTTTAAAAAAAACATACTTTAAACTGCTTATATATTATATATCTATTGGTTTCGAAACCGTTTGCATTCACACGGATATTGCTATTTATGCTTTGTACTTTCAAAACCAACTTCAAATAGAATTATTTGTGGATATTGGCGTCTCTACTGAAAGACGGACTCTTGATATAAATCTTATTGCCTCACAGTTAGGTACTGATTGTTGTAATGCTAACTATGTAATCTGCCAACTAGGGATGCTCTTATGTGTCATTGCAAGAGAGTTTCGTATCAAATAGCAATTGTCAAAAAATCATTGGAGGCAAATCTCAATATTCCAAAACCCATCGGATATGGATGGCGAGAAATTGGCAATCAACTTAAGATTAAACTGATGCTCAATTGGGTGTCGTCCCAATCATTTGGGACGACACCTAAACAGAATATTATTCAACTGATTCAAATTTTCCCTTTTAAAAATCTGTTCACAAAATTTGTTTCGCAAAATTTAAAAAAAATTATCAGCGTGACGTCATGAGTACCAAACACGGGCCCGAATTTGACCCTTTAAGCACTATTAGAATTGCTCGTAAGTTTTTCTCAAGATTTTATTATTTATTATAAGGCTTTGTCAAGAGATTATCTAACGTTTGACGTAAATATATATTTTTTATTTTGATAAAAAAAAGTATACCAGCGTGACGTCATCAGTACCAAATAATGCCCCAAATTTGACTCTTTAAGCACTTTCAGAAAGATAAGTAAGTTTTTTTCAATATTTTGTTATTTATTATAAGGTTTTGTCAAGATTTTATCTAACTTTTGAGGAAAATATGTTTTATTTAGTTTGATTTTTCGAAAAAATGTCAAAATGACGTCATCAGTACCAAATAAGGGCCCAAATGTGACCC
Source organism: Hydra vulgaris (assembly GCF_022113875.1). NCBI lineage: Eukaryota > Metazoa > Cnidaria > Hydrozoa > Anthoathecata > Hydridae > Hydra > Hydra vulgaris. The sequence goes on from NC_061162.1 coordinate 4,940,518, forward strand.
TTTAAGTACTTTTAGAAAGACATGTAAAGTTTTTCTAATTCAAGATATCAATGTTAAACTATTTAAGTAGTTTTTGTAATGTCCACTTCATTTCCAAGAAAAAGTTACACAGAGCGTCCAGACTATTCGTTGTTTATTCGTGAATGACCGAAGTTAGAGTATTTCAAAATTTCACTAATTTTTATAAAAAAGTAGTTAATTTTAAAAAAATAATAATTTTTTTTGTAAATATAATTAATTTGGTGATTCTTAATAATACTAAGAATAAATATGTATATATAAATATCATTTATTTTAAAAATTCGCTTATTTTTATGCAACTTTAGATTTTAAAAGTATGCATTTTTTCAAATGGTTGTTTTGCTAAAGACTTATTTCAGCAGGTTGCATAAAAACATTATTTTTTTTTTTTATTGATTCATATTTACAAACTAATTACAAATTTTATTTAAGAAAAAAAAGTTTGTAAAATTTGAGTTTTGCATGTTTTTTTATATATTTTTTCTTAAATAACCGAAGTTACATGGTGACTGAACTTACATGGTGAACTGAACAATCTTACTGTATAAGTACTATACTGTATTTACTAATACTAAAATATATTTACTGTATAAATTATTGAAGAATCATTAAACATCATTATTCTTATATAAATAATAAATAATAACATTTTTTTGTATAACAGTTTAATGAATGCTTTTGAGTCACATTCCGAAGTTTTGATTTTCGGCGAAAATCAAAATTTCGGAATGTGACTCAAAAGCATTCATTAAACTGTTATACAAAAAAATGTTATTATTTATTATTTATATAAGAATAATGATTAACAACCCTAGTTTAAGCTTGTGTTTTCCAAGTTTTTACATAAATTTCATTAGCATTGGGTGAACGCCAACACAAAGTAACTTTTACAAATTGATGTATATGTGTTTATGAATAATTTTGTTATCATAAAAAACCAAATAAAAGTTTGGCACATGCAAAAGAAAAAGGTAGAATTTTCTAACCGTAGAAGTAATTTGTATACTGCTATAGAAAGAACTTTTTACCCTAACTTATTGGGTGTTAATATAATAAACCATAGTCTAAGTATGTTGAATTGACACTATTAAAAGCACGTGTTACAATAAGATGCTAACAACTAGCTTAAAATTTTTTGCTAACACGTAATATCAGTAGCAAACTTATGTAATTTCTACCTCTAGAGCTTCTGGATTTTTCTTATCCTTCTTAACAGTTCTTATTTCGTAACCCCTCTGGGCTTCCAGATCTTTCCTTATATAAAAATTGTTCCATAGTTTGGAATCCAGTTATCGAGGGTTGAGCATATCGTCAAATTTGATTTTATTTCATTCTCTTTGCTTATGCTACCGCTAGTTTATCGTTTATGGTTTGCATATATAAATGACTTATGTTAATCTGCATACATAAATGACTAAAAAATACAAATGAAGAACACAAAAAAACGAAATAAAATGTGCCATTACTGCAACGATAACAAACAAAAACGAAAGAAACGAAATAAAATGTGATGTACAAAATACAAATGAAGTACACAGCGAAGCGAAATAAAATTTGCCATTACTACAACAATAAAAAACGAAAACGAAATAAACGAAATAAAATGTGATGTCAAAAATACGAATGAAAAAAACAAAATAGTAATAGTAATAGTAGTAATATTTATTGCTGTAACAATTACATATTTGTTTAAATATAAATATTTAAAAATAAATTGTGGAACGCGATGCAAGCATCGGGTTATAGACAGCCCACACAAATTAAAAAAACACAAGTTATGAAAAATGTTTATCTATTCGCGCTTTGAAAACATTCAACGATGTTGCTTCAATGATTTCATTTGGTAACAAATTCCAATTTTTACAAACTCGATTGGTAAAAAAATTATATCTTGGTAAACATGATGGTACGTATTCTCTTTCTAGCCTGTATTTATTGCCCCTTACAGAAAAGCCGGGCCTGAACTAGTCACGGATGATGCCGGTTTTGGATTTTTGTACCAATTTATTTGGTCTATATTTTGCTTGAATCTGTATTGTTGTATAAGATCTCCTCTAGCTCGTCTTTTCTCTAATGTTGTTAAACCCATTGCTTTCAGTCTTTTTTCATATGAAATCTTTTTAAGTTGTGGAACTAACTTCGTTGCTCTTCTTTGCACTTTCTCTAACTCATCAATATCCCGTTGTAAATAAGGCTGCCATGCAGGTATAGCGAACTCAAGAAGCGGTCTCACAAATGTCGTATATAGTGATTTCACCATTTCCACATCGAAGTATGTAAACGTACGTTTAATTAGACCCAAAGTTCTTTGTGCTTTTGCTGTCGCTGAAGTCACTTGATCATGCCATTTAAGGTCGGATGAAATAATCACTCCTAAATCTCTTTCACTTACTGTTGTTTTTAATTTATACTCTTTGCCGTCGTGGTTCATACAATAACTCATACGTGGATTTTTTTTACCTAAATGCATCACCTTGCACTTTTCGATGTTCAACTTTGTCAACCAGATATCCGTCCATTTTACAAATTCGTTAATGTCATTCTGCAAAGACTCATGATCTTCAACATTTTTTATAACTTTGATAAGTTTACTGTCATCTGCATATAATTTGCAATTGGAATTAATAACTGATGGTAGATCATTTACGAATATCAAGAATAACAAAGGACCAAGCACAGAGCCTTGAGGCACACCACTAAAAATCTCAAGCCACGGAGACACGTCTACACCCATCACAACTCTTTGCCTTCTTTCTTTTAAAAAAGACGATATCCAGTCATTTATTACACCCTTGATACCATATGCTTCACACTTTTTCAACAGTCTTTTATGTGGAATCTTATCAAAGGCTTTGGCAAAATCCATATAAATCATATCTACCGCTAAACTGTCACTCATGCTTGCTGTTAAAATGTCTAATGTTTCTAGCAAATTTGTTACACAGGCTTTATTTTTTACGAAGCCATGTTGATTTTTTGATAGCAATTTATTTTCCATCAGATGAGTCATTATTGCTTCTTTTATGAATGCTTCCATAACTTCCATAACTAAAAAGAAACGAAATAAAATGTGCCGTTACTACAACGATAAAAAACGAAAACGAAATAAACGAAATAAAATGTGATGTCAAAAATACAAATGAAGAACACAAAGAAATGAAATAAAATGTGCCATTACTACAATGATAACAAATAAAAACAAAATAAACGAAATAAAATGTGATGTCAAAAATACAAATCAAGAATACAAAAGAAAGGAAATAAAATGTGCCGTTACTACAACGATAAAAACGAAAACCAAATAAACGAAATAAAATGTGATGTACAAAATACAAATGAAGTACACAGCGAAGCGAAATAAAATTTGCCATTACTACAACAATAAAAAACGAAAACGAAATAAACGAAATAAAATGTGATGTCAAAAATACGAATGAAAAAAACAAAAGAAACGAAATAAAATGTGCCGTTACTACAACGATAAAAAAACGAAAACTAAATAAACGAAATAATCTCAATTCATATGACACGGAAGTGATCGGACGTGCTTTTCTTGCGCTGTAATTTTTTAATAAAATTGTTTAATCTTAATTTTTAAAATTTTTGTTTATAATTGGTATTTAACTTTAAACATTCGTATCTAACTTGTTAATAAAATGGATAAAAATAAAAGTAGTGATAAAAAAGAAATTCAATTAAATACAGAAGCTTCAGAAATATGTGAAATTAGTTCGTGAAATATTCTCTGAGATGTTTAAGAAACAGCAAAAAGACATTCTCAAACTTATTAGTGGTAATTTAAAAATTACAAATGAAAGAATTGATGGACTGCTGAAAGAAATAGCTGAAATAAAAGAAACGTGCAAAACTTTACAAATTGATATTAATTTAAGAAAATCTGAAATGGTAAAAACAATTGACAGAGTCTCAATAATTGAACACAGTCAAAAAGATATTGAACACAGTATCACTTTTACACAAGATATCCAAGAGGAGAAAATCAATAAAATTAAAAAAAAAATTGTTACAAAAGTAGCATTTAGTGTAGAAGAAAAAAATAAGCTGCGACAACTTGAAGATCGACTGACACGGTCGTTCAGAAGAGACAAGTTATTATACGCAAGCGCATTAGTAATTTAAAAGTATTAAAATTTTAATAATGGCTACGGTTCGTAGAAACGAACTTTTTTCAGTTGGGTGACTGTTTATTTATATTCATTTCCATATAAATCAGCAATTTTAACTCTTTCTTTATCTGAAATCATAATAGTCATATCTTGGTTGCATAAAAAAATAACTCAAATAAGATAAAAAATATATTCAAAATCTTTAAAGTTGCGTTTTTCTACGAAAATTTACATTCCAGACTTAGCGACATTTGTTTATACTTTTAAAAACACATAATCTAATTATCTGAGCGTAGAAATTTACTTATCTTTTTAAAAAAGTTAGATAAATTTTATCTTTATTTAATACCTTTTTCAGATCTTAGCACTCAATTTTTTTTCACTATTTTTTTTTAATATACACTCATTACATGAGATATGTGTGTTACATACATACCTCATATAATTTATGAGTGTATATAAAAAAAATAGTGAAAAAAATTGAGTGCATGAATACATACATACATACATACATACATACATACATACAAACATATTATGTATGTATATATGTATTTATTCATGCACTCAATTTTTTTCACTATATATATATATATAAAATATAATATATATATATATATATATATATATATATATATATATATATATATATATATATATATATATATATATATATATATATATATATATATATATATATATATATATATTATTTATGTTATATATATATATATATATATTATTTATAATATATATATATATTTTATATATATATATATATATATATATATATATATATATATATATATATATATATATATATATATATATATATATACATATAATATGATAAATATAAAAAATATATATATATATAATATAAATAATATATAATATAATATATATATATATATATATATATATATATATATATATATATATATATATACACACACACATATAATATGATAAATATAAAAAATATATATATAATATAAATAATATATATATATATATATATATATATCTATAATATATATATATATATATATATATATTATAATATATATATATATATATATATAATATATATATATATATATATATATATATATATATATATATATATATATATATATATATATATATATATATATATATATATATATATACATATACACAGTTTTTTCAATTCCAACTTTGGTCAAATTTGTTATAAAATATGCTCTTAATTGAGTTGTTAACTTCTAAGAAATAAAGATTCGAGTTTGAAGGGTCTAATAAAATGTGTGGTTTGCTTTTTTTTGTAATAATCTTTGACATGAGCCTATAATATTCAGGAAAGCTTCCCACTGATGCTAGAAAAGGGAAACTGACAGCAGATGAAAAAATAGATATATATGTGTGTGTGGATGTGTACACTTACCTGCTTCCAAAAATATTTATAGCACAAAATGTGTAAGTACTTTTAAATATTTGATAAGTTTTTAAATTTGATTTAAAACATAATATAAGTCATGTTTTCATTACATATAGTCATCATCAGTTGAAATATAAGCATAAAATATCAGAGAGATATGCATGTTTTTTTTATATGCACAACTCTAAAAAATACTTTTTAGACGTATCTTAATGTGTAACAAATAGTTTCATAATTACAACCTTTTTTCAAAGTAATTTCAAAGAATTGTACTTAAATTTTTACAGCTTTACTTTATTTAACAGTCTTAGGTCTCATTAAAATTTTCGATCAATAAACATTCAAAAGAAGCAATGCTAATCTTGATCTTTGTTACAATATCAACAATTACTTTAAAATTCTTAAGCATAACTTGTATCTATTTTGGCTATTAATAAAAAATCCACAATTCTTACTTATATAAAGATGTTGTTCTTTTACTAGCTTACAACCTATCGAATTCTAAATGATTTAAACTTTTTTATATTGAAAAAATATCAGTTAACAAAATGATGATTTTGTTCAGTTGTTAAGAGACATTTTAAGTTGGTAAGAGTAATTTGATTTCACTCTAGATTTTTGCTTTTGGCAAATTTGATAGTGGAAAACCTTAATAATTAAACTCTAGCAACTTGACACTTATCATTCAGTATATGAAAAGTTATATAATTCTTTTGCAGTCGAACTGTGATTTAAATATATGAATAATTCATTCTGCATACTGGAATTACTTATTTTAAAGGCAAATATCTCTGTACATACATCAACTGACTTATATATTTTATTGCAGAAAATTGTGCATGCGTTTATTGCAGAAAATTGTACATGCATTGACTGACAAGTTTGGGGATTTTTTTATACACAGGAGTATAGTTAGGTCAGCACTATGACATAATTTTTGGGGTAAGGGGGATATCTTTGAAGATATATATATATATATATATATATATATATATATATATATATATATATATATATATATATATATATATATATATATATATATATATATATATATATATATATATATATATATATATATATATATATATATATATATATATATATATATATATATATATATATATATATACACACATACATATATACACATTTATGTTTGTACATATGTATATAAATGTTTGCATATTCAAAGGATAACCCCACAATTCAGAGATAAAATGTTGGAGTGTTTTCGCAGAAAACGTTAATAGCACATTTTTAAACAAATTTGATCAAAGTAGCAACTCAAGAAAATATTAAGCTAAAAAGAACATTTCTATTTAAGTAGATCAATTGCCAAACAGATCAAAGCATTGTATCAATATATCACACATATTTATTCTAAAAAGCATACATGTTTTTCGTTGCAAAAAAATAGGCCAGTTATGAATACAAAGTAAACAGAGGGGAGTAATATAAGGCAAACCCCGAAGTGTAAGGAATGAGAAGAGACCTAATTTAAAATTGAAAAAAAGAAATTGAAGAACTAAACTAATGCACTTAATTGTCTATCAAACTGAAAAAAAAAAACTTTAATTTTTTACGTATTTTATTTTAAAAATAATATATATATATATATATATATATATATATATATATATATATATATATATATATATATATATATATATATATATATATATATATATATATTGTTTTTCCATATAACTCTAAATAAAAATGTTAAAATCATTACCCACTTCTTCCTTTAAACATGCCGATGTCTTAAAGAGGCCTTATTTACCTCTTAGTTTAACCACTACCACAGCAATCTTGATTTCTAGTTAAGCATTGGGAGGCATCTATAAAGTACATACGCAGTAAAACAACTAATCCCCCCCCCCCCCTCCCTTATCATATCTGCATACGTATGGAAGACTCCTTGGTTAAATAAAACGATGAAATGCTCCAAATAATATGCTTTAACGATTATTTTTTTATTTCAAAAACCGCATTTCAATAATATCTATTGAATTACTTTTACATAATTTTGACATAATTTTTTACAAATTCGAAATTTTATATTCAAATAAGACCCGTGTTTTTTTTTAAATATATGCTACGAATATACTCTTGGGTATTTAAATGTTGAGTACGTGTATTTAGAAAAATATATAGGTAAAAAAACTACTAATCGAGGGTTGGGACATATATATGATATAAATATATGATATAAATATTTATAATATAAACTACTAATTGAGGGGTGGGGCATATATAATGTGTGCGTATATATATATATATATATATATATATATATATATATATATATATATATATATATATATATATATATATATACATATATATAGAGAGCCGTAGTATTTGCAGGGCGTCTGAGTCTTTATATATTATATATATGATCACCCCTCGATTAGTAGTTTATTTGCCTATATATTTTTCCAAATACACGCATCTAACTATTAGATACCCAAGAGTATATTCCTAGCATATATTTAAAATAAAACACGGGGTCTTATTTGCCAATAAAATTTTGAATTTGTAAATAATAATGTCAGGCTGTATTAAATAAATTGACATAACGCAGTGGTGAGCAGCCGTAGCGCAGTGGTAAGCGCACTTGCCTCAGAAGCTAGAGATGTTTAAACACGGTTCAACACCATCTCTGAGCAAGTTTTGTAACATCGGTAAGAAAGAAGGCGTGAACTTTTCTTCAAATGCTCTTCCGCGGTGCTCTGTGATAAGACCGTAGGGACTGCTTGGGGCACCTAGAATTAAAAAAAAGATTACTAGGCACAAACGTCAACGTAATTTGTTTTTGGGTTTGCTAACATTTAAATCGTGAGATATTTTTACTTAAGCTTTGTCGCTTTAGTTTTTAAATTGGTTTCTTTTAAATTATTTGAATATACATACATCTAGATAGATACACACCATATTTTGAATATGTTATATATCTGATCTGTGTGAGAAAAAAAAATTAAGATAGCAGGGGTGATATATATGTATTACCTATAACAAAAATTATTTTATACCAAATAATGCCTTTATTATGCTTGTGGCTATGAAAATAGCCGTTTTTTCTTCTTTCTTTATTTTGGTTCATGAATTTTATGACTTTGGTAAAACCAGATCATTAGAAATATTTTTATTGACAAATTGATACTTCTTTCTCAGCGGAATCAGAGATATTAAAATAACTTTCTTATTAACTTCTTTTCTTTTTTTTTAAACATGGCTTAAGACGCATATTTTCTGGATTTGTCTTTTGGTAATGGGATTTGAGAATACGCTTGTTCCTGAATATCCTTCCTCGTGAACAAGCTTCGGGATGCAGTTGCATAGCTGAAGTATTGAAGATTTCTAAATAACAAATATACTTTACTAGTCTTGTTAAGAGACAGTTTAGATATATTATAAGTTTATAATCAAAATGCGATATGAACTATTTTGCTATTGTGCCCGTTTTTTATGTTTAATTAACTTAATAATTAAAAATAAAATGGATTAACCTGTTAAAATTAATTATTAATTTAATAAAAATTTTTGATTTTGTTGCTTTTAAAAGATTTATATAAGGTTAAATGACTTATTTATTTATTGTCTTATTCATTGTAATTACATTAAATTCATTTGTTTTTATAACAACATCTGCATTAAAAGTAAAGAAAATAACTCATGAAAGATAGATAATAAATTATTATTTATCCAGTAAAAACCTAATTTGTTATTTACTTACTAGTAATTTTTTTTTATTTATACTAATCTTTAATTAAATTACTTTTAGCATTTTATGCACATGGTTTCCTATAAAACTTTTTCCGTGGTAAGCTTGACGTTGTACTTTAAGCTTTTGCAGTACCGTCTCGATCATCTTTGTGCATGGTCTTTGACCCAATTCAAAGGAATGTTTCCCAAACAGAGTATTATATATATTTGTCTAAAAAAAACTTCAAATAGAATAACATAAACCAACAATACTTGCATAGCAGCAAAAATTATAATATTATTCATTCCATAACAACAAAGGCAAAATTGTGTGTGACAGGGATGACATTTAAAACACTGGTTTTTTTAAACCCTGGTTTGCAAACTGTTTATATGTGCACACATATAAACAGTTTACAAAATTGCTATTATTAATAATGCTTATATTAAGCTGTTTTCTACAATTAAATTGCACCATACCAAATGCTTGCAAAACTGTTTAATGCATACCAAATCAATTACAAACACAAACTCTATTTTAAATAAATTTCACTACACATAATAATATAAAAATAATAAGAAACAAAAATTATGAAATCAATAAAACATAATATCAAATTAATTAAACTAATAAATTGTTTAACCTTTTTTGCTTTTTCACCATTAAGTAATTCAATTTCTGTAAAGTATAGAGATTGAATATTTTCTAAATTATCTGAATTGTTAACAGCAGCTAACAAAATAAAATCATTGATTAATTGAATTTGATTGTCGAGGTTAAGAATTTCAGTTTGAAGATTTAACAGTTGTTTTTGTTTTGATACGAAAACTGGATATTCTTCCGAAAAGTTGATGTTGCTTTTGACTGCTTCTGCAGCAATCAAAATGTCCAATTGATGGACTTCTTCTTCAAACAAATTAAAAAAATTCAAATAAATACCAAGAGCCATATGGAGACTAGGTAAAGATACCTAAAAATATATATTGAAAGTGCATAATGAATCTACTTTTATTTAGCCGTACTGCAAAATTAATACGACAAATAAAAAAACATTACTTGATCTAGTGGTATTTTCAAAATTGGCTCTGTGATGACATTATTGAAATTTTTTGCATTTTTCTTTAAACCTCCGTTTTCTATAAATCTTTCATGGTCCAAAAACAGATCTTCTAAGGTACGATCTTTTATTTCAGAACTTTTATGCTCACCAAATTTCATGTCACTTGCTGTCGCATAACAGAAAAGACAACAATGCCTCCCTAAAATTAAAATCAATAAAAAATAGTTACAAATTAAAGAAGAATAATTATTTATCATAAAAAAATTAAATATAGTCATAAATTTAATTTTCTCATAAATAATAATAATTATTATTTAATTTTTTGGTTATTATTAGTATTGTAAACTTTTTAATTATATATATATATATATATATATATATATATATATATATATATATATATATATATATATATATATATATATATATATATATATATTAGGGTGGTTCAAAAAACAACATTTTTGAAAAAATTCTGCTCCTAACCCCTAAATGTGTTCTATTTAATACAAAAACACTAGGTTTAATTTTTTTTTGAATAAAAAATATTTTTAGGGGTGCCGCCAGACCCTCGAATATTTACCGGGTCCCTAATATTTTCAAAAAAAATGTTTCTCAAAATTTCAAAAATAATATTCATTTTAAAAAATAAATTGATGTTTAATTTTATTTATCAAAATTATCATGCAAAATTCACTTTTTTTATTTTTTGCTAAAAATCATGATTTTTTATGTAATAAAACTTAATATAACAATATTTTATTTAAATGAATATTATTTTTGAAATTTTTATATAATTTCACTTCATTTGAGTACCAGGTTGACCTATTTTTGAGAAACATTTTTTTTGAAAATATTAGGGACCCGGTAAATATTCGAGGGTCTGGCGGCACCCCTAAAAATATTTTTTATTCAAAAAAAAATTAAACCTAGTGTTTTTGTATTAAATAGAACACATTTAGGGGTTAGGAGCAGAATTTTTTCAAAAATGTTGTTTTTTGAACCACCCTAATATATATATATATATATATATATATATATATATATATATATATATATATATATATATATATATATATATATATATATATATATATATATATATATATATATATATAAATATATATATATATATAATATATATATATATATATATAATATATATATATATATATATATATATATATATATAATATATATATATATATATATAAATATATATATATATAAATATATATATATAATATATATATCACATATATATATATAAATATATATATATATATATATATATATATATATATAATATATATATATATATATATATATATATATATATATATATATATATATATATATATATATATGAATATATATATATATAATTTGTAATACTTTATGTAAATATTAATACAATATTGTGGTTTTTCTTTCAGCAAAAAAGTGCCAACCATTTTTTTTTTTTTTTAATTAATATATTTCTGTTTAAGTAGTAAAAACTATAAAACTGCTGATAATTTGTCATTTATAGAGATAAAAATAAAAATAGAAAATCACCTGATGCTCCTGATATTCCATAGAGGGCACATAGAAACTGATAATCGCCAAAAACAAATACTCTAATATTGTTATCCCTGTAGAGGTGTGTTAAAATGTTTAGCATAAATTTAATTAAGATAACATTTGTAATGTATTATATTTTTATTAAAGTATAGTTTACCAAAATAAATTATCAAAACTAATTAAAATATTTAAAAATTCAGCTATAAATAAAAAAAAAACAGTTAATAGAAAAACAGTTTTATTAACTTACTTATACTTCATTTTTTGAAGATCTTCTATTTGCTTTTCAAACCTTGACATGGCTACTTTGACATTGACTCTGTAATCTTTTGCCTCAAAAATGCTAAAAACTATGGTGTTGTCTTTGCTATTTGGGTTTAAGGTATTTGCAACCTGGTATGTCATTTTAAAACTCCCTCCACCATAATCACCTCCTATTTTAATTTGTATCTCTTTCTCAGGAATAAATTCATGGTGATGAAGTCTTTTACAACTACATAAAAACAATACATTATTAAGTAATTGAATATATTATAAAATAATAAACTGATTTTATAGACAATAGCCTCATTTTAAATAATAACAAATAAGCACAAAAGATTTCAATTTGCTTTATAAATTATGCTTTTAAAAGAATTGTTAATTGATGGTTTAAAACTACCTTTCTAATTGATCAAGATGTCTTAAAATATGCATTGGTAAATTTTCAATATAGCCCCAAGATACATATTTTATTTCGAATGTTCCTTTTTCTTCCTTTTCAAAGGTAAATGGTGCATTTTCTACAACTAGGTCATCACCAGATAACTTTTCAGCAACTATTCTTTGTGAAGAATGTGATGCTGTATTTATATTAAAGCTTTTCAGCCACCTTTAAACAAACATAAAAAGTTATATTTCATGCAACAAAAAACTAGTATATAATAAAATTCATATAAAAAAATAAAAACTTGGATATTGTTTTAAGCTTTTCCCAAGGTATGCACAGATCTGCTTTCATTGCTACCATGTTGGTTGCACTAATTACTACTCTTTCAGTATTTAGGTTATCTAATATTAACCCCTTTGTCTCTGCTTGAAATGAATTTATCAGCTTCGATGTTTGGCAACAAACTGCATCATTGGATGTACCAGAAATAACTTTCATGTGTCTTTTGATAGAAGCATTTCTGACTCTTATAGTTGTATTTGATGCTTGGTTACTGCTAACATATGCTTTTGGAGTAAGCGAAAACAAAACTGGCTAAAAAGAAAGATCTTTGAAAAGTAAGACCTATTTAATTTATAGTTATTACAAATTAAGCTAAAATTAAAAAATATCATTACTCTAGATCCTCCACTTTTAAACTCAACTACTTGTCCACCATCTTTAGCCATCTTTTGCTTAAGAACATGGAGTGCAGCATCTTCAACTATTCTTGGAATATCATTATCCACTGTGAGATTGAAAATCTCAGAAATGTTGTTGTTAAATAAATAAGATGTTGATGATGATGTTGATACTGTAAAAGATGATGATGAAGCCAAGTTAGAAGCAAATGAAGATATTGATGGTGATAACAATGGGGCTGCTTGTACTATTGATTTATCAATGCAGACACTCTTATGATTAGTATATAAATCATATTCTTTCATTACATTGAATTTTTTTTTACATATACACTCAACAGTTAACATATTTAAAAGAGAATTTGTTTTTACACTTGTCACTAAATCTTCAGGTAAAATGAGCTCTTTACATTTTGGACATGATGTTTCATTGAGTTTTTTTACTTTTATATTTTCCACTATGCAGAAAAAACAAAATAAGTGTTCACATTTTTTTAGAGTTACTGGTCGTTTTGGTATTTTACCACATAAATTACACTGACAAAGTTGTAAATGAGGATTAAATTCATTTTTTAATTCTTCAATATCTATTTCTGAGTCATGTGTTGTCACAATGCTTTTTTTAATGTTAGCAATCATCGAAAATGACCAGACTTTTTCACCAATACCAGGGCGACCAATAAGCTTTTTATTTTGTTTAAGTAATTTTGCAACATTTAGACCTTTACAGAGTTTTTCTACCTGTTGACAGCAAAAGCATTCATCACAATGAGGTTTCCAGTTTATACTTAAATGAAGTGTTGTTGATGTCATTCTTTTGATAACATTGTTAATGGTATTATAACATTTATGGCAAATTTTATTTGGATGAACATTTTCTTGCTCATCTGATAGCATAACATGGAAAACCTTTTCAATTTTATTTTTTTGGTTTGTTCCAATAGGGTAACTTTTTTTACCAACCAAAAATCCACAGACCCTACAAAGAAGAGTCAAATTCTTGTTATGGATCTCCATCTAAGAAAAAGACAAGTTTTTAGACAAGTGTACTGAATAACAGCTTTAACTTTATCTATTAAATAGTGGAAATATTCAAAAACTAAATTAAATTAACGAAAAAATAATAAACTGCATACAAAATAAAAGACTTAGTTTAAAATTAAAATATAAAAACTTTGTTAACTTTTTTACGTAAGGACAATTTTCATTAACTAAAATGGTGTCAATTTATCACAAATCTTTGATGTAAATTTTGAACAAGAAAAAAAATTGAGTGCTAAGATTATTTATTAATAATAAATAGATATAAGATTCATATAAACAAAATTATAAAAAGTTTTAAGTTTCACCGCTCAAAAAAAAAAAAAAAAACACTTATAAATTTATAAGCAAATCGAAGAAAAAAAATTTTCTAAGTAAAACTGCATCATTCATAAAATAATGTTCTCCTTTTATTTTTCTTACTAGAAAGTAAAAACTAAATTACCAAAACACTACTGATAGCCAAACGACTGGTTTTTTCGTATAAAATGATAAAAAACGCAGTAAGTAATAAAAAAATTGGTCGTCAACTAAAAATTAACTTTGTAGCTAAGGCCCGAAGCCATCTTGAAAGTCTTAAAATTTTTATTATCTAACTGCGCTTGCGTACAATAACTTGTCGTTTATTTAGTGAGTTTGAACGACCGTGCTGAGAAAAAATAATTTGCGCCTTGAAGGAATAACGGAGAGCGAATCTGAAAGTTGGAATGAATCTGAAGAAAAGGTTTTAAGTATCTTTGAAAACAAACTAAATGTAAGTGGCGTGGTTATTGAAAGGGCACATAGAACCGGAAAAACTGGGCAAAGTAAACCTAGATCAATCGTGATAAAACTTCTGAACTACAAAGATAAAGTTAACATATTAAAAAACTTGAAAAAATTAAAACGAACAGGAATATTTATAAACGAAGATTATTCTTTGAATACCCTAAACATACGAACTCTTTTTGAAGAAATACGAACTCACAGGACAATTGGTAAGTATTCTGTCGTTATTTATGATAAATTAGTAGTTAAAGATTTTAAAAAATCACTTAAAAAAGCCTAAAGCTTATATATTTTTTATATTTTGTATTTTAAATATTAATCTTAGTTAATATTGCTAAAATGGCGGAAGCTATCAATAATATTGTTTTTGACATACCAGGAAGGAAAAATTCACTTAACCGAATTAATGACGATGATAAAAACAATAACTTTTTTGATGAAATTTTAGTAGAAACGGCTTATTGGCGATGTTAAAGATGTTTTTAATTCTTCATCATCTAATTTTTCATTATTACATTTAAACATCAGAAGCATAAGTAAAAACTTTGAAAATTTAAAATTAATGTTAAATAATATAAAAAACAAGTTCAGTATTATCTGTCTGACAGAAACTTGGTGTCATTGAGACACGATTAATTCTAAAGGTGAGTTTCCACTCATCCGTTTTTCTACGGGAAAGGGAAAGGGAACGGAAAAATAATCACGTGAGCATGCGCTGTTTTCTTTCGGACAAATAAAAACTTTTATTACGCATGCTCACGTGATTATTTTTTCCTTTCCTATCCCGTTCCCGTAGAAAAACGGATGAGTGGAAACTCGCCTTAACTTTCAATTATCAGGATATAAATCCATCCATCAACCGAGAGAAACGGCATTGGCGGGGGCGTATCTATTTTTGTCCAAAACTCATTGACCTTTAAGCATGTAGATAACCTCAAAATAAATGACGCTGATTGTGAGTTATTTACTATTGAAATAGTTAATAAAGCAATTAAAAATACATTTATAACAGTATTATATAGACCGCCTAATGGTAATTACAATCAGTTTGAAAACCACATAAATTACTTACTACCAAAGCTCATAAAAAAAAACACGTGTATTTACTGGGTGATTTTAATTTTAATTTTCTGAATAATAAAACAGATAACCACGTTGCGCGTTTTATAAATACACTTTTGCAATAGAGCGTTTTTCCCATAATCAACAAGCCAACACGCGTGACTAAAACAACTGCATCCATTATCGATAATATTATTACTAATAATTACACAAGGGCTAAAATGCAAAGTGGTATTATTAAAACAGATATCACTGATCATTTTCTAGTTTTTCTGATCACAGATTCGGCAACCCCTGAGAAAAAAATAGAAACAAAAACTATTTATGTAAGAAACATAAATAATGAATCAATCGTCACTTTTCGCGACCTCCTACAAGAAATAAACTGGGAACTATTGACTGATTGCAATGATGTAAATAATGGCTATGATTTTTTTATTCGCGTGTTTACTACGCAATACGAAAAAGCCTTTCTAAGAGTTAAAAAAATTATTAATTCTAAAAATTTGCTTAGTCCGTGGATGACGAAAGGACTCATTAAGTCATCCAAAAAGAAACAAAAACTTTACCAAAAATTTTTAAAAAAAAAGAACTACAAAAATGAAATAAAATACAAAAAATATAAAAGTTCTTTCGAAAAGTTAAAAAAGCTATCAAAAAAAAATTACTATTTCTTATGGCTTAATAAAACATTTGGAAATGCAAGAAAAACATGGAATGTAATTAGAGAAATAACAGGCGTACGAAAAGTAAAAATTGATAATTTCCCAAAAAGATTGCAAAGAGATGGTAATATAGGAGATGCTTTTGTAAATAAAGAAATTACAGAAACATTTAATGACTTTTTTATAAATATAGGGAAAAAACTAGCCAGTGCAATTCCTGAGGGGAGTAAATCATTTGAATCCTTTTTGAAAAAATCAGATTCCATAATGGATGAGTCGGAGCTTCTGGTTGATAAACTTCGGCTAGCAATTAGTATGTTGAAAACAAATAAGAGTGCGGGTCTAGATGAAATTAACCCCGATGTTGTAAAAGCGGTCTCTGATATTATTGAGAAATCTCTTTTTATAATTTTTAATCTTTCTCTAAGAAACGGCATTTTTCCTGACCAACTAAAACTAGCGATGATTCGATAAAATTTAACTATAGACCAATTTCCGTACTTTCCTGTTTTTTTAAAATACTAGAGCGTATTATGGACAACAGCCTGTACAATTATCTTGAAACTAATAACATTCTTTATCATAAATAGTTTGGTTTTTGCAAAAACCATACCACGGAGCATGCAGTAATTGATCTTGCGAACCAAATTCTAAATGGTTTTGAAAACAATAGTTACACTCTCGGAATATTTCTAGATCTATCCAAAGCCTTTGATACTGTCAACTACAAGATTCTTATCAACAAACTATGTAATTACGGAGTAGCTCATTCTAACTTAAAGTGGCTGCAATGTTATTTAGAAAATCGTAAACAAGTAGTACCATTTGATTTAACATGCTCTTCATTTGAGTCAATAAGTTGTGGAGTTCCACAAGGATCAATACTTGGACCTTTACTGTTTTTAATTTATATTAATGATATTTAGTTGTCATCAAAAATACTTAATTATATTATTTTTGCTGACGACACTAATGTTTTCTATTCTGATTTAAATTTAAAAAATATTTTTTGTTATGTAAACACTGAACTAACATATCTCAATGAGTGGTTTATAGCAAATAAACTTTCGTTGAATATTGAAAAAACAAAATATATTTTGTTTGCTAAACCATCTACATCCGAGAATCTTCCACTTACACTACCAGAACTAACTATTAACAATATTAAAATAAAAAGAGTGTTTTCAATGAAAATACTTGGAATAATTTTTGACGAACATTTAAATTGGAAAAGCCAAATAAAGCTAGTCGAGAACAAAGTCTCAAAGACTTTAGGGATAATGTATAAGACTAAACCTCTTTTGAACAAAATATGTTTAAAAAATTTATATTTTTCGTTTATACATAGTCATATTAACTATTGTAATATTGCCTGGGCAAACAATCACTCATCTTTCCTAAAAACTATTTACACAAAACAAAAGCAAGCAAGTCGATTAGTTTCGGGCATGGATAGATACGAAAGTGCCGAGCCGTTACTCAAGGAAATAAATGCCCTAAATGTATACAAATTAAACATCTACCAAAACTTGTTATTTATGTTTAAACTTCAAAACGAATTAATTCCAAAATATTTTTATAAAAACTTCTCTCTTATTAATCATAAATATAAAACAAGACACTCAATAAATAATTACTACATCCCACTAACATTACTCAAAAAGTCTGGCTTCTCAATTACATGTCGGGGACCACGCTTGTGGAACTCGGTTCTTGACGAAAATATGAAAAAATTTAATTTTTTTTAAATTTATTTTCACGAAGGGGCTTGATGATAAGACATTTTGTCTTCTACTTGCCCCAGTCAGCTTGCATTTGTATAAATTTATTTGAATGTAAGGTTAACATTGTAAAATGTGTCAAATGACGAAAAAAAAAAAAAATAATAAAAAAAAAAAAAAGGAATAAAATGTGATGTTAAAAATACAAGTGAAAAAAACAAACGAAACGAAATAAAAATTCAGGATTTCGCAGCAGAGTTTGACGGGAAAAAGTGGACGGCATCATGGAACTGTAATAAAGTGCCTGTAACTGGTAATACCATTTGTAAATACAAGGTAAACCACTAGCACAAACATAGTTACCACAAAGATTAGACGTATAAGTTAATTCACCAAGTGTTCTAATTTTAAGTTGGTGAATTATACATGTTAGAAACACGTAGATACGCGTTGAAAGTCACGCGCTATTTCAGTTGTAATTAAAAGTATTCTCATGGGACTTTTTGTTATTATATATATAGAGGCGATTTTGTATAGGAGGAGTGAGGTTAGAAGAAAGCTATAAAACAATACGTTTTGTTTATTAATTCATGGACGCGACGGTTCAACACCGAGTCCCCATAATGTTCCTGTATCTGTTCCGATATTGTTGTCACAACAGAAAAGTTGCAACAGCAATACCGAAACAACGTTTTGTTAAGTGTTGTGGTAATTTAGAAGGAACCCTACAATGAATGGAGCTCAGAAGATTAAAACTTATTTAGAATTGGTAGTACAATAATAAAAAAACTTGATATAAATGATTTTGTAACTGGTGTCTTTTAAATAAGTATTTTTAACTGGTGACTTTTAACGGGTTTTTTTTAGCTATGGGCTTGACAAATAACCCAAAATAAAAATTCTATGAATTTTTTTTCTTAAAAATACAAGATTTCTTAATAATAAAGAGCGAAAAAAAAAAATTATTATTTAATGTTTTTTTGTATTGTAAAATAATACTTAAGAACATTGTTTAAAATTGTTATATCTTTTGATAGACTTTTTAAAAACACTTTTTGAAAACAAACAAACAACTAAATTTCTTTTTGATATAAAAAAGTTTTTTTGTTTGTTTAGAGTAATCATTACATTTTTTTAAGTATACATTACATTTTTTTATTTTAACTATAACACTTTTTTACTGTTGACTTTATAAAAAACAAAAATAAAAGTTCAATTTTATTAAAATAAGTTATTTTGGTTTCTACATTAGTAGGCAAATGCTTTTTATAAAAAAAAAAATATATATATTTTTCAAAAGATTGTACTTTGAAAATTTATTTTGAATACGTAAAACAATAATACAATAGCAATATTTAGCAGCAATTTTAGATTACCATTACTAATAAAACATTTTTTTCAAACATATATATTGGACAGGGATAATCATTCTCTAGCCATTGATAATGGACCTGGTCCACCATTAGATTGAATTTCCTAAAGAAAATATTTGAATGAAAATTTAGTTGAAAGACTATTTTTCGTTTTAAGAA
Source organism: Hydra vulgaris (assembly GCF_022113875.1). NCBI lineage: Eukaryota > Metazoa > Cnidaria > Hydrozoa > Anthoathecata > Hydridae > Hydra > Hydra vulgaris. The sequence goes on from NC_061162.1 coordinate 4,960,539, forward strand.
ACTATATTATAGTAAATATGAACTTTTTAAAATTTTAAATATGAAATAATATATTATACTGTTTTATTATAAAACATAATATTTTATATATAGATTTACTGTGCAACATAATATATTATTTATTTTTCTATATATATATATTATACTTCATTATAAAATTCCATACAATAATTTAATGATTATATGATTAAGTTATTGTTATAATATACAAAACAGCATACCTTCGATTCCTGTACTAGAGCACAAATTGGGCAAAACAAATGACATATAAAATCTTCACAACAAGATCCCTAATAAAAAATTATTTACAACTACAATAAAAGTATAAAATTATAACAGATATGTTATAACAAGTTTCGAATTCATAAAATAAAAATTATTAGAGTGATTTGATTGGATGGCCATGTAGCATAAGAACTAATAAAAATATAATTATAAATATACCTCAATTTGGTGTTTTTGGCGAATGTCTGAACGAACTATTGCTCGAGTTATTGCACCAACACAAGTTACTCCTAAAAATCCGTACAAACAACAGCTTTTGTCAACATGTTCGGCGTTTTTACCCGCAGTTATACAAGGTAAAAAGTACGTTATGAGACATAACGAGCAGTCGCTAAAACAATCGCAAATTCCATGTTTAAATTGAACCATTTTTTAATTTCAGCTGAAATGCTTTTAAAACCTTTATAGAAAGTGAACATATTTCTTTAAGAAACATAATATAATGAATATAGTGCAAATAATCTAGCAAATAAAAATGAAGCCGGGGGTTTATCTTTGATAAACTTATTTGCTTAGCACAGTTCTTCTATAAAAACGTTATCAAGGTAATTATAAACTTAACGCTTAAGTTCCCCTTATTTTTTTAAATTTGCTTTCAAATATTTTTTTGCAATGTTGAGATTAGTTGGGCATCCAATTTTAAACAGTTTTTAAACTCCCACATTTGTAAACATGGCTGTTTAAAAAATAGGGATGGGTTTCGAGTTGAAATCATTCGGCGTATTGACTAAAATCTTTTTCACTAAATAATGTTTAGATAATCAAATAGGTATTCAGATTTAAAATAATTAGTTCTTTATCTTTTTTGTATTTATTTGTGTGTAAGTAGCGAAATTTAATAATTGGTAATAAATGTATAGAACGTGCTTTACCCCCGTGTCATGCGTATCTTTCTTGTTTAACTCGCTTTTATGTTTGAGAAATTATGTAAGTAACTATTAGTTTTGTTTTTGGTAACGAAATTTTGAATTGAGTTTAAAGCACAAAATCAAGTGCTTTAACCTGGCTTATTTATTCGGATAACGAGATTTAAAAAAAAGTTAAATCTCTTTAAATTGTTTTATTTATATCGTTTGGTAACGTAACTTCAGGCCGAGAATAGGCAAGTTTAAAACTCTTTTTAGCCCATTAGAGTAGTTTAAAAAATAATCGCGTTTTACTTGGCCTAACAACCTTTCATTTTTGTTAAATATTGGTGGTGGTGTGAGAAGTATGTTTGCTATTTTTGTCAAATCGGGTTTTGATTTCAATGTTGCTTTCTTTTCTTATTCTTTCCAAAGTATTATAGCGCAAAAAGACTGGTTTTTTTAGATTACTATTTAAAACTTCTTTTAGATATTCGGAGGTTGCCATTTCAGAGGTGAAACTTGGTGAATTTTTAGTAATTGTTGGCTCCGTAAGTAAATGAATTCCAAATTCCAAAAACATTCCAAAAACACGTTTTCAAGACTTATTAGAATCTAAATAAAATTTTATTTAAAATTTTACAAATATTACTACTGAAAAATAATCTATGCTTTCTAAGCGAATAAAACGTGCTATCAGACATTTTTCCAAAGATTTTCTTAAGCTCACCATTTATTTGTCATATGAAGCTATGTTAAATAACGTTATAACAGTTGTCACGAATGCATACACTGATGCAAGCCTTTGTTCCCAAATATTAGATATTCACCAAGTTTTCACACAAGTTTTAATTATGTACAGAAAATTCGATGAAAATAAGATTGAACAGCGTATTCGCAATTGCAGTTTTTATTGAACTAACTGCTAACTTATTTTTAATCTCAAACCTATGACAACTATTTGATTAAAAGTTTGTAGAACTCAAAAAAAAATTGAATGAGTGGAATACTTGACATTTTATAAAGCATTCAGCATTCTCAAGTAAAATAAGTTCTTTTTTGATTATAAGTTAAATTGGATGATGGAGACTCAACAGGTTTTCGAATACACTCCGGTTCTTTGAAAAAAAAATTATTTTTAAAAATGACGGAAAACTCTAAATTTCAATTTTCTTGTGAAAAAATATAGTGATAATGAAATCGAAACAGACTGTATTGACATATTGAATTTTGAAAGTAAATATTACTCAGTTTGCCAATGTGCATATTGAATAATGATATTGAACATTATTGAATAATATTCATATGGAATACTATATTTATATATAGAATAAATATGCATATTGAATACTACTCAGTTTGCCAATGTGATATATTGAATTTTTAAAGTAAATACTACTCAGTTTGCCAATGCGCACCACAGAATGAATAAAAACGCATTTACAATATTAAGTATTAACACCCGAAGTCTAAGTAAAAATTTTGGAAATTTAAAATTGTTGTTGAGTGAAATAAAACATGAATTTAATGTTATTTGTTTTACAGAAATGTGGTGTAAATGCAAAGTGTGTGTAAATGTAAAGTTTAAGTGTAATTTATTATCTATAGAGCAAATAATTTTTTTTCCATTTCTAATATCCTTAAGCAAACACGGTAACCTATGGTTACCTATGTAAACGTTTTTGTATGACTTTATGAAGAGTAGCACCCAAAATTATGTTTAATTTTAATGTCTGTATTTTGCCTAGATGTTTTTTGATAATTGCATCATCATAGGCATATGAAAAAAGGGCAGAAAAGTGCTAATTTGATGCTTTTTTAGTAAAACTGTCATTTTTTAAACGTCCTGCGCCCTCACAAAACAAACTTTTTAAGAAATTATTCACGTCTTTTCTAAAAATTATTCACGTGTTTTACATTTATGTCTATATTTTGTCTGATTGTTTTTGATAATTGCCTTACCTTTGGCTAATATAAAAAAGGTCAATAAATGCTAATATGATGAGTTTTTCGTAAATCTGACATTTTTCAAATTTTTAAAGAAAAAAAAAAATATTCACGTCTCTTCTAATATCCTAATACATAAAATAAAATATTGCGCGCGCTCCCATATCCAAAATTTTAAAAGTACAACCCACCCTAATGTATATATATATATATATATATATATATATATATATATATATATATATATATATATATATATATATATATATATATATATATATATATATATATATATATATATATATATATATATATATATATATTATAGATCATCCAGACCATATTTTAAAAATCCGGAAAATTATTTTAGTAAAATATACGGAAAAAATCTGGAGTATGTTTTCTTCTTAATTTTGCTTTTAGCTGAAATGTTTCTAATTTTTTTCAAACTTTTCTTAGTTTTGTATGAGTGATGAGTGAAAAAGGTTAAAAAAGAAGTATATTACAAAAATATATACCTTAACTTGTGTGTATGGAAAACGTTTTGGATATCTTGAAAAACTAAAAGTTAAGGAAAATATCCGGAATTTCGGAAATATCCGGAAAAAGATAATCTCTGATATATATATATATACATATATATATTTATATATATAATATAAGCATGAGCTTACTCAAAAACATGCTTAAAAATGCCATACCTCAAAAAAAAAAAAATCCTGCTAACCTCAGGCATTATAAATTAGTGTTTTTTGTTTTAGTCTTCAAAATAACATTTCCAATATTTCTTCAATCAAACAGTTGTAATGTTAAAGCGATCAAAAAGTTGTATTGTTAAATTTTTTTTATTATTTTAATACAGTTGACTCTTGACATCTCTCAAGGGACCGGGAATGAGCTCAAACGAGTGCACAAGGGACTGGAAATAAAGTTTGAGATACACAAAAGTTCGAGATATCAAGTCGAAATATTGAGAGTCAACTGTATAATTTGATGCTTCACCAGAAAAAAAAATAAAACAAAACCTTAGGAATTAATTTAAATGATAGATACGAGATTAATTCTTAAGCTGTTAATACATTTCAATGAACTAGCTGTGGATTAGATATTTTGGTGTCTTTAATGAAGACGCTGATACAGGTTATAAAAATTGATTGGTTAACTGACGAGGGAAAGTTTGTTAGTTAAAACTAAAATTGGTGATAAATTGAATCTTACTTCTATATAGTTCTAACTATATTATTACGACATAAAACTAATATAAAAAATAAATAAAATGATGACTTTTTTTTTTTTTAATTAATTTTTCTGTAGAAAACAAAATTAGTAAATAAAAATAAACATAAATAAAAAACTATCGTGTCGTGTTTGTTGCCGTGCGTATCGTGTTTGTACACGGGGTATACCTCTGTGTTTTTAGATATTACCTGCTTTAAAAATCGAGTATTCTCTAAAATTAGATTGTAAAAACATATGATTTTTCCTTTTTTTTCTTAATATAAAAAATACAATTTAAAACATTTCTATTCATAAATATATTCGCAATCAATCATTCGATCTATTTACTCAACAGTCTTATTATACTTATTTTGTTTATATCAAAAAAAAAAAAAAGTTATCTTTTTAACTGTTACTATTTTTTTACATCTTATTTAACTTGCTTTCTTGTCGGTTTATTTATTTATTTATTTTTTTGGTGTCCGCGCAAAACAAACGCGAGGTCAGCGGTAATAATAAAAGAAATCGTTAAGAGTAAAAAAAGTAATAAAAAAAAAACAAACAATTAACAACAAACTTAATGCGTTTTAGTCAGGCGTAAATAAATCAAATCGCAGTTGAATAATAAAAAATATATATATATAAATTTTTTGATAACTACATTTTAAAATTGGACTAAAAAGTAAAAAAATAAACTATTCACTGGACCCAAGGACTTTGTGTACGTACACAACCTGAAATATCCATTAAAGTCAATGACTGAAAATGTTTGGAAACTAAGTACGACTCGTTTCTATTAACGCCCAACATTTTCAGTCATTAATTTTAATGGATATTTCTTAAAATTTTATAAAACTTTAATGGATATTTCCGGTTGTTCTTACGCTATGACCTACATGTTACTTACGTTTCTAGACCTTAGAGTTCCCTACCTACGTTCACCATCTAAAAACATTTTGTACTTAGGAAACACTCCCCATTTTACCAAGGACTACATTAATGTATCATCTCTAATATAAATATCTTAAATAATCAATAAATTAATGACAATATAAATAATCGATATATAATAATTAATTAAAATACAAATTAAGCAAAACACAAGTTGGATAATAACAATTTATTTATTTAATATATACAATTTATTAAACAATAAATTTTATTTCGCAAATAAATTCAATTAATTTGTGACAATGACAGAATAAAAAATTTATTACACAATTGTAATGGTACATAAGGTACGCAGATCATTTGATTAAAGTCTTCGAAAATCTGAACCACTTTTTTCAAAGTGTCTTTTTGAAACTTTTATAAATTGCATCCATATAAGCCAAACCATGAAGATAACCATACGAGTTTATAAAAAACTATCAATGGTTAGAAACCATGCTATTTTATTACAGGGAACACACTTGATAATACATTAGGCGAGCAATTAAGAAACCAACTGGATATTCACGATTCATAGTGGGCGCAGAATTCTAAAGAATTCTCACTTGCTTTATTTCACTCGTTTGTGTCAGTTTTATCGTTGCCATAAAACATTTGCATAGCGCACCATACGGATGTACGAACAGCGCGAGTGTGTTTTGCCAATTTATAAACGGCGTCAATTAACTTTGCCATATCTAAAAACAACAGTTTACAAAGAAATTATTATCCACTTTCAGTTTAAAAAATTTAGGAACAAAATAGCTTTAACAAAATTATTTATAGCATTATTAGATAAAACTATATAGAAAATTTATTTTGCTATATGTTATAATTTTAGTCTATTATTTTATTTGGAATAAAAAAAATCTCAGATCTAATCTTGGACTATTGGACACAATCATATAACAGTGTTTTGAGTTATTTTAACTATCCAGAAAACTGCATTAAAAAACATTGGATCTAATTTTTTTTATTTTCCTCAACAAATTTCATGGCTTTATTTGTAAATGATATATCTATTTATTACTGACTTTATAAAAAATGCCAATTTTTTATTAAGGCAGCAGACATTTTTGTTTTTTATAAAGACAGGAAAATGTGTCTTAAGTTTATAGTAGACCTACAGAATTTCTAATTATAATTTTTTACTTAAACTACTATTTAAAATTTTTATTTAAATAACTTTATTCATTTGTTAAGCAATTATTAAACAATTAAGGGTGTGAGTGTAAATAATAATGTTTGTGCTTTGTGTTGTATTACAGGAACATGTATCAAAACCTCTTGAGAACTAATAACGATTTATAAATAAATAATTATTGTTACCTTATGTTCAATATTATCTAACGATGTACAACTCTACCTGTTAGTGTTTTTGGTGTGCGTTGTCAAAGCAACATACATATATGTTAGGCAATAACATTTCTAACATTTCATCTCTCATACATAAGTCTAGTTATATTTTTTCTGATGTTAAACCAGAACTTATAGTAAAGAACTTAACCTTTAATTTACTTTTTTAATCTATTGATCACAATTCAACTGAGATATCAGCAAAACAGGGTTATTTCGTTGTCAAGACATCCATATCACTCCAGCTTCTGTTGCTGAAGTTAATTTTCTCATAAACTTTTCTACAGCTTGTGGTCAAGTCAACATTCTTGTCACAGTCTTGCATAAGTGTTCTTCAGACCTTTCTTAATTGCTATCTTAACTATTCAAGTGTCTTTCGATTTGCAAATCCCCCTCTAACCCTTTTAATTCTAGCAAAACAAGTCTCTTTAAAAGTCTTTAATTGACATACTTTTAATATCTCCAACAATTTACTCAAAGAATCTATACGAATTTCAACTGATTTAATAATCATGATGACAAAAACAATTGTACATTAGATGTTAAGGCAAGTGCTATTGATGTTGACAAAAGTTTTCAATAAAGCCTAGGATGCTCCTTGATCTCTATGAGCTCCTTTCATATTGTTTATCTGAAAGAAAGTTTTTCAATTTATATAAAACTTTCTAACCACAATATTAAAGTTGACCTTGACAACACTTCTTCATTTTCAATAACATTTGACAGTAGTACGTTTCATTCTTGATCCCCTGTTGTTCCTCATTTATTTTAAAAACCCTCATGACATTCTCAAAAGTACCTCTATTTGTGCTGATGACTATTTACTCTACAAGTATAATTCGCTTTAAAACTACACAAATTTTTAAAATGGAATACATCCGTTACAGGTCAACTATTTAAACTTTTTTTGTAATTTGAAAATACCTATTATTGGGTTTTTCTTCCCTGGAAGTCATTATCCTTTTTTTTTTTCCTTTTTTTTTGCCATATTTAGTGAGAATTAGGAGAATGAATTTTTTGATTTTTTCAAAGATTATCCTTAAAAACTACAAGGAACGTAATTGTATTTATATGGATTAAAAAATTTCTGAAAGTTCTAAATTTTTTGTTATTATATCAGAAATTATCGTAGTATGATATACTACGAAAATTTCTGATATATAAGGAGGTTTGCTAACTAAGTCCAACAAAAAATAGCATTTTACCTGTAAAGTCCCTTAAAACTACATGATGTTCTCCTTAAATACTACATTGCATTCGGTAAAATATGCTTCCACAAGCATATTTTATTTCAGTTCAGTTTGTGCTCATAATCTCTAATCAAGTATGTATATACTTTATTTTTAGTGTTTAAATAAAATAATAGTTTGGGAAAACTGCAGTTTAATTTTAAGATTTCTGCTGGTAGAAAAAGAATTAGAACAAAGACAAAGCCAGTTTGTAGAAAGGACATAAGATCTAAAGAAAATCAAATATCAGAATCAGTAGATTGGTGCACAGAAAATAACAACGAGGACAGACAGCATTAAAAACAGGAAAGTTTCTTTTAACTAAAGATAGTGGTACAAGACAGGAGGTTAGATGGTAAAGTTAAGAATGTAAAAAAGAAACATTTGAGAGTGTTACATCCAGATGATGAAAAGAAAATAGTTTGTTTTATCAGAGACAAAAACAGAGCCCACCAGGGACTCTCTAAGAAAGAAGTTTCTGATATTATTTTAATGAAAATCAGAGATCATTTAAACAAAAATGGAAAAGGTGGAAGAAAGTTATACTACCACCAGTGCAAAAACAGCCCTACAAAATGGAAGGTTAGTTTTTCTTTAAACTAATTGATCATCATCCCAACAGATACGAGGGTACAGTAGATATAAAATAGATGTAAAATAGTGAACCTTATTATCCTAATTATTTAGACTTGCGAAACCATTTTGGAGATGGCTGAACATGATGATGTTATCATTAAGAGGCAAGGCTGAGTTAAAATGAACATTGCACATTTTTTTTGATGGCAGATCATCTAGTATAAATAGTACTAAAAAGATGGCTACAGATCATCTAGCTACACATTTTTATCACACATTGCTTTTTTAGTTTAGCCTGAATATAAAAAGATCTATTTTCAATTTTTTTCTTAAGTTATCTACAACTTGGTTTTTATTCTTGAATAAGTTTATATGTTTTGTACATTGATAATTTATATAACTTGATTATATTATTAATTTTATAACTTTTTTTAATTCAGATGCCTTAGCTGATGAACTGATTGCTTGTAGTATAATAAAGAACTATAAAAAAACAAAAAATGGTGTATGGGTGTATGATATTGCAACAGAAAGAGTTTTCAATTATGATGAAACACAACAGTTTGTCAATTATGGTGTAGATGGTGAACTTTAATTTAGTGCTGGTGAGTGGCTGGTGAACTTTAATTCAGATAAAACTTAATTTTTTTGCAATTGTTATCGCAATAGTTTAGACCTTCCTATATTTATGAATGGTTATGCACTCGATGAGTCTTCTACCCTTCATCTTCTAGGATTAACTCTTACTTCTGATCTTTCTTGGAAACCTTATATCAAATCCGTTGCAAAATTACCATCTGCTAAAGTTGCTTCTCTTTATCGAGCTTGTCACTTTTTTACTCTGAATTCTATTCTCTATCTCTATAAATCTCAAATCCGGCCTTGTATGGAATACTGTTGTTATATCTGGTGTGGATCTTCTAATGATGTCCTTTCTCTTTTAGACAAGGTGCAAAAACACATTGTAAACATAGTTGGACCTACTCTTGCAGCCAACCTTCAACGTCTGTCACATCGTCGTAATGTTGCTTCTCTTTCTCTTTTCTACAAATACTATAATGGGCACTGCTCTAAAGAGCTAGCCTCTTGTGCCATCTACAAAAATTCATTCTCGTGTTATTCGTCATTCAATTAAGTCTTATCCTTTTTTCTGTTACTGTTCCTAAGCGCACCAAAAAATCTTATTCGTCTAGTTTTTTTCCTTGAACATCAGCTCTTTGGAATTTGCTTCCTTCATCTTGCTTTCCTGATTCATATAATTTGCAATCTTTTAAGTCGTCTGTCAATCGTTATCTTGCTTTACAATCTTTATCTTTTCTCTTCCAGTAACTCCCAACACTAATTAATGGTTGCTTGCAGCCTTGTTGGAAGCGAAGATGTTTCAAAAAAAAGAAAAAAAGATGGACTGCAACTGGGTTAGTTTATGCTCGCAAAGGAGAGACATATAAAAAAATGATTTGCGAAAACAGAGAGAGCATAAATATAAACCCATTTGTTTCATTATCAAGTGAGCCAACTAAACAACTTTTCATAACTAAAGTTGTGACTTTTATAGTTTTATATTTTTAAAAAGTGAAATATATATTTATATTTTTAGGAGTAGTTTCATTGTTTCAGGTAATATTTGCTGGCAAAGGCATAATGAGCCAGATGGCATTACAAAAAGCTGTTGGTAACATCAAAAATTTGATCATCTCCACAAAAGAGAGTGGTTTGCAAGATAACTGTTCATTATTGGCTGCGTACAAGAAACTTGATCTCACCGAACAAGGTATAGAGCAACCAGTCGTGCTTCTATCAGATAGTCATTCGTCAAGGCTTGTCTTTAAAGTTTTTCATTTTTTGCGTGAAAAACAAATCAATTTATTTGTTTCTCTGCCTGATACTACTGGAGATGAACTCTTTTCCTCTTTCCAGACAATAAATCGAGAATTATGAATATCCTAGGAACAATGTGAAACAATTGGGCACCCACTACCAATATCATAGCAGCTGTTAAGAGAGTTGGTATAAATAAGAATGGTCTTAATGTTGATGATATGCAACAGGATAAATTTGCACAACAACTCTCCTTATTTATAAAACTGATGATGTTTTTCTACAATCTTTTACTCCTAAGAAAACAAGTATGATCTCAAAAGACGGACCACAAGATCACAATTCAAAGTTGCCTAAACAAAAGGGCGGAATGGTTCAGCCGAATATTGGAAATGAATATATGAAATACCCCAATCAATGATATGAGAAAGGCCTCATTTTAGTTGAAGTGCCTGGTTTACTTTCAGTAAATCGGGTTAAACCCAAGGAGGTTAATCAAACAAAAACAACAAGGGTCACTAATGTGCATGAATCTATGGAGGCTTAAGATGTGATTTTAAAAGTGGCTTCTCTCAAAGGAGAAAAACAGAAAAAAAAAAAGTGATTCAGAAGAGAAAAAGAAACATAAGCTCCAAGAAAAAAAACTGTTTTATTGTTGCAAACTGCAATACTCTTGTGTAGAAGAATGTCTAGCAGAATCTTTAAAGGAGTGTTTACATTGTCATTCCATTCTTAAATCTGTATGTACTAAAATAGCTTATCACATTGATAACAAGAAGCCAATAATGATTTTTCCTGCATCGCCAGTATCATCCTCTGATTCTTTACAAAAAACATCTATTTTGGTTCTGATTCAAATATATCAAATCTTAATAACTCAGAGATGTTTTTTTAGATAAAATTGTTTGTTTATTGCATGTCTCTTGTTCAGAACTTATATTTTATGCTATTCAAAATATACATTTTTATGGTGCTAAAAAGTGTGTATATATATTTATATACATATATATATATATATATATATATATATATATATATATATATATATATATATATATATATATATATATATATATATATATATATATATATATATATATATATATATATATATATATATATATATATATATATATATATATATATATATATGCTTAGACTGGGCTGTCAGGATACTGGAAGATTCCTGGTGGGCTGGTTGCCCCCAAAAAAGTTATCATATTTCTAGTTAGGCTACATTTTATTTTTCCTGTTAATTATTATAATCAACAGTAAATTAAATTGTAACTAAAAACATAATAACTTTTTTTTGGCCTCTCTAATTAAATCTAATTATATCTAATTACAGGCTAATACATCTTTCGGCTAATTATATATACTTTAAACCAAATTAGTTTACAAATATTAAACTATTTGGTTTAAAGTATATATAAAATATTTAGGCAAAAGCTAACATAGACAGCAGCCTATGAGAGACACGAGGCCTCTGGGCGCTACAAGAAAAAAGAAAGAAAAAAAATGAAAAGAAAAAAGAAAAAGTAAAGTCATCTAAAGCTTTACCTTTTTTTTACTTTTTTACGGTTTCATCATAATTAATTTGTCTAATAATTATGCAAATGTTTAGTATTCGAAATTCAAATACTATTTATCATTATTTTGTAAATAAATAACATTTAACTATACTATATTACTACTTAACCTAATATCATTTAATTTAGGTTTCAATTTTATGTTTTCATTTTATAAGACATCTATAATTCTTTTTTTTTCCAACTTTTAAAATAATATAATAAGTTGTGTGTGTGTGTGTAAACCAATTTGAGTTTAATTTTCAAATTGCTTTAATTTATTTCCAGCATCGTACTCTACCCCATAGAAAAATGAATAAATGAAAAGTCGGTGCTGAGAAAGAACGAATAAGAAAGAAAACACATTTAGAGAACGATGCCAAGAATTATAAAAAGTTAACGAACATGTTTGCAACATCTTTTAGTACTAACTCAATTGTTAATATGGCTGATGTAGCATCAACAGAAACAAGTACTGATCTCCATTCAATTTATGTCGCTGATGCGGTATTATTATCACTTAATGAGGCAGAGGCACATGGTTCTAAATTTGAAATGGCAGTTTTGATGACAATGCTGTTAATGCAACCTCTTACCCTAACCCTGACATTCAATATAAGTTGAACAGTAATCAATGCAAACCAAGTGAAGAAACTCAAAATGACTATAATTATTTTTTGAAACCACAGGCAGACTTTTTGAAATTATTTTTTAAATTTCATCCGAAGCAAAACAATTTTGATATAAACGTTAAAAATAATTACAAGAGCATTTATTTCAGAAACAATAAGTCACTGGCTGACCTTTGAAAAAAACACAAGTATTTCTGTACTTTTTGTACCGCATTTAGCAAAGCCTCAGATCAATCAACGTTCACTAGTGGATATAACATTACGAATTCCAAGCATATTTATCAAAGAATATCAGAACATAAAATCAGTGCACTCCATACAGACTGCACAGAGTCATATGTTTTAAAAATTAAAGGCAAAGATGTTATAAGTATTTATAGTTAAAAAGAAACATTTATTTTTTAGAATCATAGAAACTTTAAAAGTATTTGGTAAGCGTGGACTTAGCTAGAGATGCAGAGAAGCAGAAGAGTCCGGGTACACATTGCTTGATGAAAGAGTAGATCATGGGAATTTTTTTGAGGTTCTTTTGCTTATTGGTAAATCCGTTGTTGGAAGCACATATCAAAGAGGTGGTTCAAAAAAGCAAATCACGACATGATTTAGTCAGAAACAGAGGAGGTTGTAGCGACTTGGTCATATTTCTGTTAAAAACGACTGCTAATAAAGTCATTGATGCAATAACAACATCTTTAACAAGTGTGATGGTGGAAGAGATTAGAGAAGTCTGTATGTTTAGTGTTCAAATTGATATCACAGAAGATATTAGTGTACAGAGTTAGTGTTCTATTGTAATCCGATATGTAACCGAAGCTGTACATAAAAGGTCTTACTAAGGTACTCGGAAACTTCTTCATCAAAGCCTCAGATCAAGAAACACAAGTTATTGATTTTTTGTACATTGACATGTTACAAACATTTCATGATATTTCTACATCAATCAAATTCAATAATGGTGTCCGCTACAGAGCAAAAGCTTTTTTAGATTCATTGACATGTTTTGAATTTATTTTGGTGGCACAATTGTTTTTAAAAGTATTTGAGCACACAAGGCCATTGTCTGAATATTTGTAAACAAATGGAATAGATATACTAAGAGCCTATAAGATGGTTCAAGACAGTATTAATGAACTCAGCAAAGTTGATAGAAATTTTTATTCCATTTTTCAAGCAGCTACAAATTTCTCAGAACATACAAACAGTGAACTGGGAAAAAGGAATCTCGACATTCAAGTTCAGACTGGTTTAAAAGAGAAAAGAAAAAGAGCAAAACAAAGATAAATTTCATGCCAATGTTCACAACATGGTAATGGATCAAGTAATCACTAGTATAAAACAGAGATTCTCAGAGCATGGTAGTGTATATGTTGATTAATCTTATTTAGATCTAAGAAGTTTTGAAGGAATTTTGAAAAAAAAAGGCAAGTGACGCATTGTAGCACTTGAGTGGTTTGCTCAGAAAATTTGATGCTAGTGTAACAAAAGATCAGCTTTAAACGGAATTATTTTTTACCTTTGCAAGGAAATGGGAGAGTTCTAAAATAACTCTTGAAGATGAATATAATGAATGAATATAATTGCTATTTGACACGGAAGTATCTGATTCTGTCCAGACAACTTCCAACAATCTAAATCGTAGAATTTGAAACTGTCTTTACAATACCAGAAGTGGAAAACAGCGACAGCCACAGAAGTAAATGCAAAACTTGCAAAAAATGTATTATTTGTTGTTACTTTGTTCTCCAGAAGTTATTCAAATTTGTTTCTGGCTTACAAATTTGTCTTGACATTATCCTCATCACAAGTTGCTTGTGAAAGGTCATTTTAGAAATTAAAACATATTTTGAACAGATTAAGAAACTTGATGAGCCAGTCAAATTTACAATCATTCATAATGATGTCTTGTGAAAAAGACCTTTTTTCAAGAATTAATAACAATGCAATCATTGATGTTTTGGCATTGACTAGTCAAAGTCAATATTGAATAGCGATGGTGTTGACTATTTCTACTATTTCTAGACTCCAACTTACAGCAGTGTTTTAGAAATATTTTTTTTATCAATATTCAGAAAGTCTAAAAAATTTTTTTTATACTTTATATAATAAATTTTTTTATACTTTTATATAATAATAAACAATAATGCACCTAAAAATAAAAAGGTCCCTCACTAATAATATAAGTAAACTTAGAAAAATAACAGCATTATTCATGGTTGCTGTCCCGGGTGGCGAGACAGCGACCATGATTTTTTATAATTCTCTTCTTAAACTTTGGCAACTTTCTTCATCAATTCTTTTCATATGATGTTTCTAGGAATATTTCAAAATTATTGAATTACCTTTTAATTACAGTATTAAAGTTATCTTTGATGGACACTTCATTTCCAGTAACCTCAGGGATACCACAAGGTTGGTATCCCAGAGATTACTGGAAATGGCAATTCCACAAGAAAGAGGGGAAAAAACAAACAAAAAAGTTATGAAAACACATACTAAACTCCATAATTCTTTATTTTAAAAACTATTTAAAGGGATCCCTAAGTGCTATAAAGATATGATCTCATATGAAAGAGCATAAAAAAAAAAATGTTTGATGTATATTATTTTTTCTAAAACGTAATAATGAACACACACTAACAAATTTGATTTTCAAAAAAACACTTTTCTTCGATTAAAAAAAAATGCGTCTTGTCCAAAGTTTATTGACTCTACTGCCTCAAAAAAATAATGTTTGTACATCAAATTAAACAAAGTAGACAATATGTCATTATTGCAAACTTATTAGTTGGTAATTAAATTTAAAAGTAAAGTCGTTTTTTTTCAACTAACACATAATTACTTACAAGAATAAGTTTTGTAGCATTTTGTGAAAATATATTTGTATATTAAAATTTTTTTTATAATTTTAATTTATATATTTGTGTTATAAGGGCAATTCCACGGCCAAAAATGAATAGAAGTCAAATTTTAAACTCTTTTTAGTCAGTTTTTAACAAATGAATATTGACTTGGACACATGAAAGTTTATTTAAAATATTTCCTTAGTACAAAAATAAATTTATTTCAGTCATTTTTATGGTTTCAAAAGTGACGGTTACTCTCATTTTTGCTTGATAAAAAAAAAAATTATTGTAAAATGTTTTACTTAAATTAACATTTATGTTAATTTTTGCTATATTTTTTTGGTTCAAATTGATAAGGTTGAATAGACATTTTATTAGAAATTAAACTAAGACAGGGCTCGAATTAACGCAAAAAAAATCTAATCGCGAAAAAAAATTTTTTTTTTGTTCACTCTCTCCCCCCTTCCTCTCTCTCTCTCTCTTATAGGTCACGCCGATGTGCGTGAATGGGGGAGGGGGGGGGGGGAATTATCTTCAATAAATCAAAAAACATCGTCAAAAACTTAATAAAAAATTAGATACCACGATTTTTATAATTTATTGTTTCTTGAATAAAAGACTAATAAAAGTTTAAATATTAATTAATATTATAATTATCAGCCATAGCTGCAGAATTGTAGGTTAAATCCCGGCTCTACCTACTCAATATATATTAGTAGTACCTCGGTATGAAGGGAACTTGCCTCGATTAGCTCTGCTATTTCAATGTTTCCTTCTAGACTAGCAAATGGATAATCTTATCAAGTAAATGAAAATTATTGTTACCACCGTGTTCTAGTTTATATTTAACAAGTAATTCCTTTAAATTGCAAAGTAATAATTGCTTTGATACATGTTTATTTTTGGATAAACATACAAAACACTCAACATACATAAATGCTTACAAAATCTTATATACCTGGCAACTACTGACTGAACTGATCATTACGATAAAAGGTATTCACATTATTAATGATATCTGAATTAGTTCTAACAATGTTAGCTTTTTCTGAAAGTAATAATATTCTCTATAATAAATTTTAGTTTTCTTGCATTAGTTATGGCTGACTTAAATGTATTAAATATTTCAGCTGCTTTCCTGCAAGCAAATTAATGAATCTAGATTCAAAAATTTCAAATTAAAATATTTCCCATTCTCTTTACTGTTTTCAGGTTTTCTAAACATTAAACTCTTTAGTTAGAAATATAAACTAATATTTAAAGTTTAAATAGTTTTTCATTTAAATGGTTGATGTTTTTATTTAATTTTTCTATTTCAAGTTTTCCAATAAAAGATGAAACAAAAAAATTTGGTTTAATAAATCGAATTATACTTCATGTTTAAAATAAGGCTTAAAAACGTTAAAGTAAAAAAATTGCTGGTTTTTATTAGCTTTTTTATACTGTTTGAAAAAAAAAACTAATAAAAAAGAATTAACTAATAATATATTAATTAATAATTATTAGAATTAATAACAATAACAATTAATTCTTTTTTATTAGTTTTTTTTTTTAAACAGTACACAGTCGTTTACAAGCGCTATGTTTAGGTATGCATGCAAGAGAAAATACGAAAAACTTTTGAACTTTTAAAATGGCTACAGTTCTTAACTACAGAGTATATTTTATATGGCAACTGTGTTATTTGTTATTCGATTTCTGAAAACTCTATGTTGTAGCCTTATTTTTAATGTAGATCAGTATATTATTACAACAATTTCAAAAAAATATAAATAAAAAAAAGATCAAAAATATATTAGAGCACTTAAACTTTATTTTCAATTAACAAATTTTAAGTGAAAATTATAGATTTGTTTATTTATTTGAAATCAATTTTCTCAAAAACAAACTGTAGGATTTCAATATATATATATATATATATATATATATATATATATATATATATATATATATATATATATATATGTAGTTAGTAAGTATTTGCTCTAACTGGCTTAGTAAGCCAGTGAATATGCCTTCAAGGATACTGTGTTAGTTTAATCAATCGATTGTTGTTCGTCATTTATATGTATATATCTTGCATGATAGCTGTGATAATATACTTGTTTGTCAACTTGCTTCTCATGCAGCGGCCTTGTTCTTGTTTCGGAGTTATAGAAAGAGTTGTAATCACTAAAGTAGCCTCCTCGACTATATATATATATATATATATATATATATATATATATATATATATATATATATATATATATATATATATATATATATATATATATATATATATATATATATATATATATATATATATATATATATATATTACAAACAAATATTAGCAATTTAGCTGATTTCTGGTTCTGCAGGTAAAAGTAACATAAAAAGTATTTATTATCAAAATACAATGTTAGCAAATTTGATTTTATGTGGTTTTTTAAATATTTAATTCAACACATGATTGGAACCGTAAGCACTGTATTATTATCAGCTTATTTATTACTAAGATAAATTTTTAAATTTATTTAGCTATATGTTATTACTTATTATTAATTTTTTTGGAGTCCCTCAAGATCCTTAAACATAAATGAGTTCCTAATATTATCAACAAAAAAATCTTGAAATTTTTTCTCAAATTAAGCGAAATCATGAAAATTTCAAATATGATAATTATATTATAAATAACTTATTGGAAAAAAAATATTGCAAAAAATTGGTAAAAATGCACTATTTTCTTTTTTAGGTAATAAACTTCATTTTTTATGGTGTTAAATCTAACATTGAAATTTTAATATAATTTTGCTTCATTTGAGACCCAACATGATACACTTAAATAATTTTTTTAATATTAGGAACTTGTTATGTTCCTTGGGGTCTAAAAGGAACATAACAAGTTCCTAAGGGTCTTGAGGGAGTCATCAAAATATTTTTTATTTAAAAATTTTTGAAAACCAGTTTTTTTTTATTATATAAAACACATTAGGCATATATTTTTCAAAAATGTTCTTTTTGGGAAAACCTTATTAGATAATAATATTTTTTTAATTAACAATAAATAACTTGAGATAAATATGTTTTATATTAATGATATTTTTCTTGTCATCGCTTCAACTTTATTTCGATATAAAAATTTACTTTTACTGTTATGACTTTTTCCTAATACATTGAAGTGTTTTTTAATTTTATTATTTTTGTTACAATATATATATATATATATATATATATATATATATATATATATATATATATATATATATATATATATATATATATATATATATATACTATATATATATATATATATATATATATATATATATATATATATATATATATATATATATATATATATATATATATATATATATATATATATAGTAAGAAAAATAGTAGTTATCAAAATAATTAATGAAATTGCACTTTGATATATAAGGAAATAGTCATAACAGTAAAAACAAATTTTTATATGGAAAAAAAGTTGAAGCATTGACCAGAAAAATATCATAAATATAGAACATATTTATCTCAAGTTTAAAAAAAAAATTATTGAAATCCTACAGTCAGATTTTTAGAAAATTGATTTCAAATAAATAAACAAATCTATGATTTACACTAAAAAGGTATTAAATAAAAATAAAGTTTAAACGCGCAAAGATTTTTGTTACCTCTATTTATTTATATTTTTTTATGAAATTTTTGTATTTTTATATTATTTACGTTAAACATAAGGCTACATCATTGGCTTTTCAGAAATTAATTAACAAATAATCTGTTGCCATATAAAATATTCTCTGTAGTTAAGTACTGTTAGCCATTTTAAAAGTTCAAAAGTTTTTCGTATTTTCTTACGCATGCTTACCTAAACATAGCGCTTTTTACTAATATCTAAACGACTGTGAGTATAAAAATGCAAATAAAAGTCAGTAATTTTTTTGCTCAAACGTTTTTAAGCCTTATTTTAAACATAAAGTTTTGATAAACAAAGATAAAAACCAACTTTTCAACTTTTATGATTTTATCATACCATAGCATAATTTTAATGTTGTAATGGTTGCATAAACTGTTTTGAAACCAATTTTTAGTTCTATTATGTAGCGTTAAAAAATGTATCATATATCCATAATTAAAAACTTTGATAATGTTAAAGTACATTTTTGTAACATAATATACATGGTTGTTAATAATCATTTATACTTTTTTTATTACATCATTGAATGCGTCACTTTATTTGTTGTTTTTAAGCATTGGATTTTTTGTTACGACCATTACAACAGAAAAAACATAAAAATGCTTGTAAAATTTCAAGTAAAAATTATGAAACTCATAATAACATCATAATGTGCTATATACACACATTAAATAATTTTTTTTTACTATGCTGTTCGCTGCATTAAGTCTGACAAGATGCTTTGTTCAGCAATGGTAAAAAGTTAAAAGTGGTAAAAAGTTAAAAGTTAGAAGTGATTAAAACTGTCACGCTACACAGAGGTAAATTTTAAAAAAGTAATAGACTTGAATGCTGTAACTTTTAAATACTAAGTTATATGATAGTATTTTGCAATTCTGGAAATTTTTAAGTCATTTCCTTTTTCGGTTATTTTTAATAGCTTAAAGAGTGTCAAATGTTACGACCACCCTTCATAGCTAAGGACACAAGGAATTTATTTTATATATCATTTTTGCGCTTACCAGACATCTTAAAGGGATCCCAAACTCCCAACACATGTTGTGTTCATACTAAAGATAATGTTAAAAAAAAAAGTTTGAACTAAGTTTTTTTGCTTCAAAATAAATAATGAATGCATACCGAGAAAAACAAATATTGTTGTTTTAGCCGAAGCTCACCTCTATTTTATTCAAAAACTCGGAGACTTTAAATTATATATCGCAATCTACAGACTTCTACGATTCCTTTGAAGACCATTAAATTCGTAAAAGTTTTAGAATTTGACGTCACGGTAGACTTTTAACAAACGAAAAGTGTAATTAAACAAAGTTGCGCTTTTCTACTTTAATTCAAAAAGTACGATGTAATATTTTTTTAACATACAGCAAAACAAATTCATTTGTATTAATTTTCCAAAATCACAAAAAAATTTTTGTAAAAAGTAAAAATAATAAATTATTTTTATTTTATAGGAGCAACTTATTTTTTACAGATATCTTAATAATTTTTAGATTTAAATATCTTAATTATATTTTTTTTGTTTTTAAATTAAAACAAATATTAAAACTTTACTTACCAATCTTATGATTTTCATACAAGCATTTTACATTATATAGAATGTTATAAATACAGTCTTTCATTTTTGTGCAAGAGAGCGCAGTATTATATATTCTGAATCTTACTTATTTTCATTTAAACAATGGGAACTATTTTCTAACTCCTCTGGTCATTTTTACGCAATGACATTTTTTGTTTTCCCGTCAAACAAAAGTATTAACAATTTTACTTTTAACTTTCATTAACTGACTTAATAAGAGATATTTGATAAACTGTTAAATTTTTTTATTATAAAAAATTTTTGATTACGTTGATTTAATTTAAATTGCTAAATTTGCTGAATTGGATATGGATAAATAGGAAATATCATTTTATTTTGCATTTGATTTTTGATAACGAAACTTTTAAAATGTCAGCAATTCCATACCAATTAGAACCTGTCAAGGTTATGAAAAAAGAGCACAAGGATACACTAAACAATACAGGTGACAGTAGTATAAGAAATGAAAATTCGTAAAGGAATTTGTGAGATCCTGGTTTTGCATTACTAATACAACTAATAACAACACAAGTTGGCATTATAAATTTTGATTTTGAGTTTACTGTTCAATATTTTATAACCATCAAATTAAAAACATGAAGTACGTATATTTTCGCCCGCTTTATATAACTAATATTTAACAAAAATACGGACAAATTATTATTAATTAACCCAATAATTAACACATTAATTAATGGCAATAAATCAAGATAAATGGTAATTTAAATTGTCAAAATGTCTTAACACGCGTTAAAAAACATATTATATTTGGTATTTCCCAATTTATGTGTCGTATTTGGCATTTGACTATTAACAAGGAAAATCAAAAAACTAACAAAATTGACAAATACAAGTTTTCAAGCAATTTTCCTTTCCAATTCTCATTTATTCAAAGAAAAGTTACAACTAAACTTTTATTTCTCTCATCTAAAGAAAGAACGAGTGACGCAAAAAAATATATATTCCATACAACTCTCATTCATTCAAAGTTTAATTATGTAAAACTTTTCTTGCTCTTTTGTTCTACACTTTTATAAAAAGAGAAATAAAAACTTTTCTTTCTTAACATAGAATTAAACTTAGAAAAAAATCAACAATAATCAAGTAAACAACACAATATCACATGATTTCAGGGGCTTTTTATTTTTATTACTAAATTCGTTTTAATAATCGTTCTAAATAAAAAGTAAATTTAGTTCAAGTTAATATTTTAATATTTACAGTTGTAATATAAAAAAAAAAAGATGATTAATGCTAAACTTTTTATTTAATTATATATTTTTTACCTACATTTGTTAATTAAATAACCAAATAAAAATGCTGTAACTAATTTGATACAGGTAATTATTATAAAACAATTTTTTATCAGAATCTTGATTGAGATAATAAATACTTCATTAATTATTAATATCAAATACAGCACAATAACAATTTATAGCAACAAACAAGCATAAAATATTTGAGGTTTATAGTATCTTTTTAAATGTTAAAATTAGAAAATAAATAACTAAACAAATAATCAAAAAACTTATGAATAAAAATAAAAATTTTTCCAGAGTTTCATTTGTTAAAAATTCTACTGTGACATCAAATACTAAAACTTTTATGAATTATACGCGCTTCAAAGAAATTGCTGAAGTCTGTATATTGCAATGTATGATTTAAAGACTCCGAGTTTTTGAATAAAATGGAGAAGGTGAGCTTCGGCTAAAACAACAACATTAGTTTTTCTTGGTATGCATTCATTATTTATTTTTAATCAAAAAAACTTGGTTTAAACCTTTTTTTTTAAATTATCTTTAATATGAACACAACGTGTGTTGGAAGTTTGGGATCCCTTTAATATTTTAGAGCCAAGTCCTCTCTCTTTATCCTTCATTTAATGGCTTAGCTCTAGTGTCAGAAAATTTTTAGAAAATTTTCCCACCCACCCTAAACTTATTAAGACCCTCGTTTAATAACTTTTACTTGTTATCAACAGAAAATATCTCATAATAAAAAAAAAATAAGTAAAAATCAGCTTTAAGAATTAAAAAATATATACTAGTAACTGATGAATATTGAAACTTTTAGTGTAAATTCCAACCCCCTCTCATTTTTTAATCCCTTTTACTAGATCTGGAATAAAATTCTCACCCACCCTTTTATTTCAACCCCCCCTCCCTTGCATAGAAGACTCAAGAGTAACATTAAACAATATTATTTCATCCTCTAGGACTCTTCAGTAATGTTTTGATTTTATGGGACCAAATTTTAGCAAAAAACTAGAAAACTTTTTTAAAGAAATTTGCTTTAAACTTTTGCTGTGCAGAAGCATAGTGGGCAAGCACTATGCAAACAGCAATAATGCATCTCATTAAGGAGAGAGCTCAACTAAAAAACTACAGAACTATATCCAACATTAGATAATGTTGTTTCACGAAGTTAAGTGAAGCATAAAACAGTTAACGGGTGTTCACTTGAAATCCGGACTGACTTTAAGTCAATATAAATCTGACATATTGTATTGCAATTGTACCATGTGATGCATTATTTTAAAGCGTTTAAATTTAGCTTTAATATGCTACATTTATATTTAGATTGAATGATTATTCAAATTGAAAATGAAACCTAAACAAGATGACACTCGAAAACGTGTGTACAACTTCTATATTGAAAATAAAGAAAAAGGCAAAAAGTACACCGTAGATCATTTTGAAAAAGAAAAAATTGCCAGATCGACCATCTATGATATAATTAAACGTGCTGATGACGATTCTGGGTATCTTAGACGTCCTGGTTCAGGAAAAAAAGCTCTAAAAATGACCCAAAAAAAAGTACAAGCGTTAAAATCAATGTTTAATCATCATGATGGCATTTCTTATAGGAAAGCAGGTAGAAAATTTAGAATATCAGCTTCTTATGCCCATAAAATTATTCAGACAAAATCAAAGATCAAGAAAAGAAAGAAGAAAAGATTCCACATCAAACTGATGATCAAAAACTGATGGCAAAAACAAAGTGTGGTAGATTCTATCGAGCTTTTAGCAAATTTGATTGGATCATTGATGATGAATCTTATTTTACTCTTTCTCATTCATCAATCAACGGAAACGATAACTTCTACACAAGTGACATAAACCTCTGACCATCTAGTGTCAAATATTATACAAAGCGAAAGTATGAACCCAAGCTCCTGGTCTGGGTAGCCTTTTCTGTAAAAGGAATGTCAAAAATTCTAATCCGTCAAAGTGGTCTTGCAATCAATCAAAAAATCTACTTAGAAGATTGTATTAAGAAACGTCTTATTCCTTTTATTAAAGAGCATCATCAAGACAGTCAATTCGTATTATTGGCCAGATCTGGCGACGTCTCATTATGCTAAAACTGTTAGCATAATGAGACGTCTGTCAGATTTGTACCAAAAGAAGATAACCCTGCAAATGTACCAGAAGCAAGACCTATTGAGGATTTTTGGTCAATAATAAAAGGTTTAGTTTACAAGGATAATTGGCAAGCAGAAAATTTAGAACAACTAAGGAAAAGGATAGTGTATTGCTTAAGCAAAGTTGATATCAATCTTGTACAAGAGTTTGCAAAGGGTATTTTATCAAGAATTGATTCTATAAGAAGAAAAAATTTATTTGAAAATAAATAAAGTATCATATTATAGAGAATTAAATGCTGATTTTAAATCATATTTTATTTTTTTAAGTTGATAAAAAATAAGGGAGTTATGACCCTTTAAAGTCAGTCCGGATTTCAAGTGAACACCCGTTATTTAAAAAACTTTTTTATTTATAAATAAATCATCTAGCGTTAGTTTTATTGGTTGAATCTTGTTAGACTTTTCAGGGCTGGGGGGCTATTTTATTTTGGTGGCCTTTTTTATGTGCCACAGCGTAATAATAACTAAAAAAAATACCGAAAGGTCCTCTTGACTATTTTACGGCCCCTAACATTGTGAGTCCTGGGGCTATAGCCCTTCTACCCCTCCCCCACCTCCTCATTGCAGCATTGGAAATAAGACATAAAAAAAATAAAAGTTATATATATTCTTTGATAAATCAAAGAACATTTGTTTCCTTATTAAACAACCATTAATAGTAAGTTGTTACTTTATATAAAAAATGTTGCTTAATTTTATAAAAAAATTTAAAAAGAGTGACGTTTCAAAAACAATTGCTCTAAACGTATTTATTTTGCTTAAAGTTTTATCGCAATAAAAGTTATTTTTCTTTTTTTAATTGTCTCTCATTGGTCCAGTTAATCTTGTTGCGCTTTATTGTTTATTTTGAAATGTTCTCAAAACGGCTAAAAAATCTGGCTAATTTTTCGCAACTAAATATTATTTCTGTGATTAATTATTGAGTGCAATCACACCCGCTTCCTGACCAAGCCTGGTTACTCATCATTTAATTAAGTCTCATCCTTTTACTGTGACTGTTTCTAAGTGCTCAAAAAATTCCTATTTGTCTAGTTTTTTTCCTCAAACATCAGTTCTTTGGAATTCGCTTCCTTCATCTTGTTTTCCTAATTCATACAATTTGCAATCTTTTAAGTTGTCTGCTAACCATTATCTTGCTCTACAAGCTTCATTTTTCCTCTTCAGCCTTGTTGAAAATGAAGATATTAAAAAATGGGGCTGCAATCTTTTCTTTTATTATTCTTTGCTTTTTTTCCTATTTTTTGAAAAATCAAAGTGCATATTTTTACATTAAGAGCGCAAAATTTTACGTTGTCTGTTAAGCACAAAAATGATATATAAAGTAAATTAGAAATTTATTTTATATATCAATTTTCAGTCAATTTAAAATGAAAATTTTAGGGGAAAAAAATTTTTTTTTTAGTATTTTAGGAAAAAAAATTAACCCATACCATTTCAACAAAAAAATGCAGACAATCATTTTTTATATCTAGATAGTACCTACCCAAACTTTTAGTTATGTTTTTAAAAATAAAAAGCCTCTGCAGATGATTTCAAATAACATCATCAATTATGTTTTGTGCAAGGCTAAGTATGCAAAGATATTTGCAATTACATTTACACACACATATATTAATACATGTATATAAACAAACACACGCATTAAACAGTGCCTACATAAGCGCTTATGGCCAAATAAATGAAAATGACTGAATAAATCAACTTATAAATGTAAACTTTGCCGAAAAATAAAAAATGTAGCAACAATGAGTAAAAAATTTGAACAAAAAAATTTCTTCTATTTATATAGAAATATAAAATATTAGCTATTAAATTTACTTTTGTGGTTAAAAAATAAAATTTAATGGACTACATTAACTTAAATGTTAAAGTAATAAACTTGTTTTTTACTAATATTATCTTATAAATTTGAACTTTAAACATTAAAAAAATTTTTTTAAGGTAACAAACCTGATTCTCTATGAGATTTCCCGCCACTATATTCACTGGGAACATCACTTATGCTAGCTAGCTCACTTTTACGTGTATTTCTTAGTTCTTTTATGGCAGTGTGCCATTGGTCAAGTGTAAGTCCTATATTTAAATGCAAAGGAGTGAGCCCTTGGCGTTCAATGCGTCCAATGAGTGACTCAACCTAAAAGGTAGCTTCATTTAAGAACAAACAAACATATAAAATTAATAGTAAATTTCCAAACAAAAATTAAAATAAAAAACAAATGGAATTTTCATTCTTGTCAGAATAGTGTAAGAAAGCCAGTAGCAGCCAATTTTACCTTTTGATGTTCTTTTTCTTGATCCATCACAAGCTTGTCTACACGAGTTGAATTAGATGGATATTTTGTAGAGGTTAAATCTGAAGATGATTTCCTTAAACAACAGCTTTGTGACAAACTTGAGTCTGCCTAAAATCTCAAAAAAATAACACTTGAAATTATTCATTGTAATAAACTTTGTACTACATGTGTACAGAATTACATTTAATGAAAATTAGAATATATTAGTTGGTTACCAATCTTATTACATACTGTAGTATAACATTTTAGATTTAAATATTTACTAATATGAAAATATTTACTAATAATATAATTAACGCTATTATTTTATGTTCTAGGTTAGTTATGTGTAATCCTGTATGGTATGGCCCTGTTTGATTAGACCATGACTACACATAGAGATACAGTGTACTACATAATATAACATGCACATATCAGACATAGTGTACTACACCATAGTCCACTACAACGCAGTGTATTAGGTTTGTGTGTTTTAGTGAGGTGATTGTAGAGCGCTTGTATCATTTGCGACAAAGTTCAGAGTTCGATCTTCATCACATCTCTGGTAGTACCGCATTTAACTTGTTTCTCCCTGTAGCAGCCTTGTTCATCAAGGTTTGTGTATTGGAGTTAGAGAATTGAGAGAGGATTGTAACCACAATTAAAAGGAGCCTTCTCCACAGTAGTGTCCTTCATGGTCTTGGGGAGGTAAATTAACATTTAAAAAATGTAACATTTTTTAAATGTTAATTTACCTCCCCAAAAAAAAGTAAATAAAAAATAATCCAGTTTTATTACTTAGACATTACTAAGACACCAGCTCATACCCAAACTCACCAGTTGATGCCATACCCTAACTCACCAGTTGATACACACTTCACTTCCCTTTATTATTACTTTAGTATGGCATCATTAGCAACATTTGTTGAGAAAAAAAGAAAATAACTTCAAAATGGATCATAAACATTGTAAAACATTTAAACTATGGTAATTATAATAATTCAAACTCAAATCAAAGACCAAATATATCCTTAAGATCAAATCATATATGGGAAATAATAAATACTAGGCAATGCTGCTATATGATTATGACATAGGAAATTGTTTATCATTACAGACAGTTTTTACAAATGCTAAATCTCCCCACTTAAATAATACACATTTATTATAATTATCTACAAAATATTCAATACAACAGTGTTCCATTTCAAAATGGGTTCTTGTTTGAGTTAATCTTATCCTGGTTTGGTTTTTAATATTTCATGTAGTTCTTAAAGTTCTGAAAACAATTTTAAAAGGTGTACATATTTAGGTGTACATATTTTAAAAATTATAAGTGTTGATATTAATTATTCAAAATTAAAAGTGTAGATAATAATTATTAATAATTACAATTCTACGTTTTAATTGTATAATTTTCAAGTAACAAATAATAAAAACATATACAAAAAATATACAAAAGCCCTGAAAACCTTTTTAATTGGCCTGGAATTTGTTTAGCATGAAATGTGTGTGTATGTGTGTAAGCGTGTTTGTGTGTGTGTGTGTGTGCAAATGGCTGCATTAAATCAAAATAAATGACTTATGTAACACAAAAACAAAAAATGCTGACCTTTCTATTATCTCTATCAAGATGGCGCAGTTGATCAAAACATGTATCTAAACTTATACCTAGCTTTTCCAAATAAGTAACTTGCAAATCATACATGTTACACATTTGTTTATTTTTTGTTTGATTTTGAGAGTGCAAATGAGCACACGAAAAATAACCACACTGCTCACAAACAACTTTTGCTTGTTCATAGCTCTGACTATAATATTGAGAATTTGAATAAAATGGTTGTTGCCCAACATACAAATGGTGGTCAGAATGACTTTTTTGCTGTAACTGCTGGACTTCATTAGAACTTTGAAGTTGGTATTGAGAGAAAGGTAAAGGAGGTATAGGATATTCGGGAGATTGAGGATAATATACAGATTCCTCTTTAACCTTTGATAAATAGTCCATATTTAAATGTGAAGTATCAATTTCAATTTTTTCGAACGATCTTTGAGATTCAGTGTATGAATTCTCAAGAGACTGTTGACTAATGGAGTTCATGACATCATCAGTTTGCGATAGTTGAGTTAATTCATTTGGCGAAGGATCAGGTGACCATATCTCATGAATAGACTTATTATTAATTGAACTCTTATCAGAAGAAGATTTTCCGACGCCCAAAGGAAGAGAGAAATTTGAAGAACTACCTGTTTGCCAAGATGCATTTGAGTATCTAAAATAAACAAAAAAAGTAAACAAAGGAAAACTGAAAGTTTTGTTCAAGATTTTTTATATATATAAAGTAAAAAAATGAGTAAAAACTTAAATATATCATAGCTATAACTACACAGTCTTCTTGTTATTTAGAGAGAAAAAATAAAAGGACAACTTTTGGATTTATAAGGTTCTCAAAAGCCATCTAAAATAGTTTAAATATTCTTAATATGGTTAATACCTGTGCTCCATTTTACGGTAGAAATTGTTATAAAAAGAAAGAAAATCAATTGATTTTTTTTCCAGTTAACCAATTTTTTTCTTTCCTACTTTTTAGACTTTTGGAAAATAATGATTATGATATATTTAATTTTCATTATCAATCAAAAGTCCAGTAAACATTTGGCTATTTGTGATAAACATTTTGAGAAAAATTTCCTTATTTAGGATTTCTTCCCATCTAAAGATGGGAAGCCTATTCTAACTATTCACTAAAATTACTATCATCAATTTATTCAACTACATGGATGAGTAAAAACCATTTGATTTGTCATCCATTAAATAATAAGGATGTATGCAGTATATTTATAGAAAAAGAAATGAAATTCAATAAATGATTTAAATAAAGTTAAGCTTAAATGAAATCTTAAAATGAGAAATACATATTTCTACTAAATCTATTCCTTCATGCTCTAAAAAATTTATGCCTCTAGTTTTTTTATGGCACTTTGGAACTCTCTGCCAACTTCATGTTTTGTCGCCTGCAAAAACAAAAATATTAAACTTTTTTATACTTCTATCAACATACTTCACTATGACAATACAGACTATTTAGGCTTTTCCATATAGTGTGGTTACAGTGCTTGAAGCCTAATGATCATATCAGACAGCAAGGTACACATTTATTTAGAATATCCATAACCGGCATCAAACAAGCAGTAGCTGAATATGTACTTGGAGTTAAAATATCAGTTCGCAGCACATCAAGAGTATAACCCTCTGCAAAAAACCATTTTGGGCATAACACAACACTAAAAACCCACATACACTATGATTCTTCTACATTTCAGCTTGCACCATCCACATCATATCAGATCTCTTCCATAGTTATGCAACAAGATACAACATACCTGAATCTTACTATCTATCCAGAGAACTCCATATTGGTCACTGGTTCTCAAAGGGTATCATCTAGACAGATGGTACCCCTTGAGAACCTGTTAGAACAGAAACATAAATACACCCTACAACACACACAGAAAGACCTAGCTAACAAAGTCAAAGAACCCACCAGCAATATCTTCCTTATAGTCATGTCATAAAACAAACAACATCATTCTGCGCAACAGGCACATCATTAACTACCCAGTTAAAAACAACTCTCCACGCTGTTCAGGCATAACACACACAAACACACTTTCTTCCAGACAGGCTTATTCATACTAAATACACAGCCTAAATAACTAAATATCTACTCATTGTTCACCCATATTCAGCAGGAATAGTATACTGCTGCCCTCTACCTACACATTAATATTATATAAGAAACATTATTATATAAGAAGCACACTACCACTGCTTTACATGCAAGTAACTTTTTTATTTCATTTATGTTTAAAAATTATTAGGTGAATAAATTTTAAATAAACCTCGCGCATCAATCTTGTAGTTTAAAACAGAAAGAATCACAAAAATTAAACAAAAATAGTGAGAAAAAATGTATACAAAGAATAAATTGTTAACTCAATGGTATGCGACCACTAATGTCTACATTAAAGTCTACTGGACCTCATTATAACAAACAACAACAACAACAACAACAACCATAAACCTTATCCCTACTTTAGTACAAATCCAGTATAAGATTCTAATGGTTTATACATACATGTAATGTGTATACATAAATTTATACATACATATATCAGGCCTTGTTTTAAAGCGTTACGCCTAGAGCGATTTACGTACGCCTTAAGCGCTTTTTACGTACGCGTAGAGCTGTTTTGGTTAAGCTACTTTTTATCATTTTTTAACTTTTAAATTAGCGGTAACATAAAAGAAGTAATTAATTTTCAAAAAAACCACATTAACTTTTAAATAACGATATGTAAAGGTATTTATTAAAAAAAAGAATTTACTTTAAAATTAATTGTTGTAACTTTTCATCGCGATATATCTTTCCTTTTTATAGCAATTAATTTGACGCTAAACTTTTTATCCAAATATTTAGCAACGTGAAAAATTGTTTGTCAATCCTTAACTACAAATTTTTTGCAATGTTTTTAATAAAAAGTAGTAAAGTTTTTAGTAAAAAACTTTTAAAAAATCTATATTCCATATTTATTAATACAGAATATAAAAGTTTTTTGTAATATAGATTTTTTATGAATTTTTTACTGAATTTATAATAAAAAACATTTGCAAAAAAATTTGTAATTAAGAATTGACATTTTTTTAAATAAAATCTCAAAAAATGTCTTAATATTTTTGTTATCATGATAACAAAAATATCAAGACATTTTTTCGAGATGTTAAAAAAAATGTCTTTGCTTTTCTTATTAGTTTAATAGTATATAGCTTATAGTTAGTTTAATAGTATATAGCTTTTCTTATTAGTTTATAGTATATAGTTTATTAGTATATAGTTTAAGTTATGCGGGGGGAGGAGGGAGGCACAGAAAAAAAAATTACCTGGTACTCGCAATATTTGAATGAAGACAATTTGTTAAAATTCTTCTGCGTGCGATTCAATAAGTTTTTTTTGTCATAAATCAAGTTATAATATAAGGTAAAGAAATCATGAGTAGACTACAACATCCGCTGATGACACTAATATTACGTTGAATATATTTATATAACGGAGGTTTTATTATGCACGCGCACATTACAGGTTCCGTTAAATAAATACTAAGGCACGTTTTAGTTTAATGACAGTCTCCATTTTTTACTAATGAATATGTATTTTTCTTTATAAAACAAAACAAACTAGTATATAAAAACCTTGTATATTTCTATTATCTCTAAATTATTTAAAGTTCGAATATGGATTGTATTTTGAAGGACAAAAGATTTACTTTAAAAACTTTTAAATCTTGGGACTTTGCCGATGCGATGATCACAGAAAAAGAGAAGACTTACGTTATTAAAATCAAATGTAAGTTATGTGATCTTCATCAAAATAAAATATTATCCAAAAACAATAGTGCCGTAAGGGCAACTGCCCAACGGTTTATAAATAATACAAGTCATGTTAAAATATTTTAACATGTTACTATATTTTAATTAAGTTGATATATAATTAAAAATAAAAATATAGTTCAATAAATAAATTAAATTTATTCTTAACAAAGATTACCTCATATTTATTCTTTTTTTTATTTTATTAAGTTAAATTGCTTACAAACGAAAAAAAAAAAAGAGTTTTGTAATTATACGTAGAATGAAAATACTTTTGAGTTTGTTTATAAGTTAAGGAACTTAATTTTTAATAAACAAATTTTTACGAACGTTTATTATAAACAGATACAATTTAAATTATTAGATATACTTAAATTATTTCAGTTGAATATTTTTATAAGTTTGCACGATTAAAGTTTGGCGTACAAGTAATTGTTTTTTTGTTTTAAGAATAATTAATAAAAGAGTTTGCATAATTAAGACTTTTATATTCAATTTAATTTTTTTTTTAATTTCCTAAAATTAAAAAAAAAAAAAGATTTAATCGTTGAAAACGATTTTTCTCTATAGCTCTGTTTCTTTGTGATTTGCTTAAAAAGTTAAATATTTTTACAATAACATAAAAAGTTTATGAATTAAATTCCTAGCGAACGCGTTCTAAACTACGTATCAAAAATACGCTTCAAAGCAGACAAAACTTTTTTATATTTTTATAAAACGCAAGTTGAAACGCTTTTAAAAATTTAAAAAATATTTAAAAACTTAAATTTTTCTTTGCTAGTCAAAACAAAATCGTTGTTTAAATAATTAAATGGGTTTGTGTTTATCAATGTTAATATTTTTTGTTTACTCTAGAAATTTTTAAAAATAAAAAAAATCATTATTATTTTTTATTCAATAACGATTAAAAACAATTATTCAAAAACAAATTTCAGAAATAATTAATATATATATATATATATATTTTTCACTAAATAATATTGAACTAAAATTAGTAATAAAATAACAATTGAAAACATTACAAAATTTTCATATTAAATTTATATTTAAAACGTTTATAGTTTATATTTGAGTTAATTGTTAAATTGAATTAGTTTGCGGTTATTTATTTATTGCGGTAGTTAAAACACTTAACGCCTATAAAAAAAAATAAAGATAATTTTATGACGTCAAAATCGCGTTAAGCTAATGCATTAAGCACTTTTTTATTTAAAACAAGGCCTGATATATACATACACACATACATACATACAATAAAAAAATAATAATAACAACTCACAAGTTTTGCTCAGATGGGTGCAGCAATGATTGAGGCTGGGGATGAAGTTTGTTGTATAGTGTATTAGAGACATCAGAAACCTGTATCTCTTCCATCACTTCATCATCTAAAACATTTGATACCAGATGAAATGCAATGTGTTTTCTTGAGGAGTTTGGAGAGAAATTAGCAAACATAACATCGCTATCAATTTGAGGATTTACAATAAATGGCAGGTTCAAGTTCTAAAAACATAACAGTAAATTTTATCAGTTTTAAAAAACCTAGAGTTTGAAATAAGACATAGTTTTAGTTAATTATTTAAATATTTCATTTTTTTTTTTTAAAACTTATAAATTGGAACATTTAAGTTCACCATGAAAATTTTGCTTTAGATTTTTAAATTGAAAGCAGTAGTTAAAAAGTTAAAAAGAAATTTAAAGGGAAAATTATTATTTTATTACCATGGTTGCTACTCAAGCAACTTTTTGTGAAACAGAAAACTTGCTTGAGTAGCAACCATGGCAGTAAAATAGATAAAAAGATAAAATAAGGATGCAACAGAAGCTCAAGCTTGCAATTACAATGCGTTTTTAGATCCTTTCAAAATGAAACCATTGGAAAAAACAACCAAATATGAGAACAGTATTAGAAAACGAATAAGAAATTAATGTAGAGAATCTGGAGGAAAATTATGCAAGATTTATGTGGAGAAGAGCAACACCCTCTTTGTTTCTCTTTCTCTTTTCTCTAAATACATTTAGTATTTAGAGAAAAGAGAAAGAGAAACAACATTACGATGTGACAATGGTTGAAGTTTGGCAACAAGAACAGGTCCTCTATGTTTGAAAACTATGTTTATAATACGATTTTACACCTTGTCTAAAAGGGAAAGCGTATCATTCAAAGATCTGCTCCATATTAGATGGAGGCAGAGAGGCTAGGGCAATTGCTCTTGATATTTCTAAGATTTTCAACAAAGTTTGGCTGGCCTTCTCTATAAGCTTGTTTTATATGGTGTATCTGGGAAAGTTTTTGAGATTATTAAATTATTTTAATTAAAACTCATTTTTGCTTGACTTGTTATTCAGCAAAGTCTCATTCATTTACTGTAACTGTCCCTGCATGCTCTAAAAACTTTTATTTGTCTTTTTTTCCCTGCACCACAACCCTTCAGGACTCTCTAGCATATTCATGTTTTCCTGACTCATACAACCTTTAACTTTTCAAGTCTTCTGTCAACCATCTTCTTGCTCTATAACTCTATTATTTTTTTTCGAGTAACTCCCAACTTAATAGTGGTTGCTTGCAGCTTTGTTGGGAGGGAATCAGAATAAAAAATAATAATAATAAAAATCTGGTAATAAAATTCCAGAACTTCCCCCAAACTTAAACACTTTCCCCTAAACACTTTCCAAACCTCATTATAACCTTATTTTTCCTAATGAAGTTAGAGAAAAGACGATCAAATCAATCACTTTGAACACAAGTTCTAAAAATTCTGAAATGCAATTTTATTGATATCAAAAAACTTCAAATAGTTTTTGATATTTTTCTTTCACCAGCTCTGCAAACTAATTTTTGCAAAAGAATAGAAAAATTATTAATTCATTTGCTATCATTAGCCATTTGGATTGAACTTATTGGTATAGCAGAGAGTACAATTGAAAAAAATGTTTTGATCTCTCAAAAAGATGTGTCAATAAAACTGTTAAAAACTCCCTTTTAAAAACTCATTTTTTAAGACAGCTACTCTGTAATCGGTAGAGGTTAGCTTAGTTAAGTTTTAAACAAGCTGCAAATCCTATACTAATGTCTGCTGGGGTTTTTTGAATGTTCCTATCTTTTATGTCAACTTGAATCTGCTGATAAAGTGCATCACATTTTTTTAGGGAACAAATTTTGAACTTTTCTTTTCTTTGAGAATAAATCAGCTTTCAATAAGTCTTCAATAATATCACCGAGAATAGTACTCTATTTAGTTTATTTAGTAGTTATTTTTTTATTTTTTTTATTATTGGTTATTTGTTTCAAACCCTTTTAGAAAAGCATTTAATTTCTCTGATACCATTTCAAAGAATTTCAAATTTGCTGTTAAAATAGGATTATGCATCATCACTTTTAATCTCTGACAACTTTTATTTTTATGTCAGGTAGTTTTCTTTTTCTAAGACTACTAACATGTGTTACAAATTTTTATGTTTTTACTAAATGTGTTACAATGGTACATGATATGTACGTTTAATATGTTTAAGTTTAATACTGAAAATGAAAGAGCACATTGCTATTCGTATGTAGACATTCCTAATCACATTATATTTGATGATAAACATTGTAAATGGAGTAAATGGAATAATACATTGAGAGTAAATGGAATAATAAATATATTGTTGTAAATGTCTTTTTAATATATTGTTGTATATTTGTTTGTTTTGGTCTTTTTTAATTAAATTTTTAACTGTTTTTTCACCAATTAAACCTAAACTTAAATATAGTTAAATTGATTCATTATCCAATTATCATAATATAATGATGCTACATGCAATTGTTAAAAATAATTAATTGGTAGTTTAATTTTAAAATTTACTAAAAGCCAAGACAATATGACATATTTAGCCATGACAATATTTAGCTATATAAATGCAATTTATTTATATCTCGCTTTGATTTTTTATCTTTAATGTTTATAGTTAGCCTTCTGGAATCATTTTATATTTTGCTTTTTATTTAAAATATTTTAAATCCATTGTGATGTCTTTTAGATTAAACTAAAGTTTACTAAAAGCCAACATGAAATAACGTCATTAAACAACACCAACAAGAACTGCTGCATCATGACAGCAACTGAAGTATCAACAGGTTAGTAAAAGCAGGTAAATTGTTTTCCAGTTATTTTTTTTTTCTTTTCTTTTATGTCTACTTACCTGTTACAATTTTTATTTTAGGTTTGTCATATGACGCATTAATGCAATATAAAAGATCAAAGTTGACATATTTTTTTAAATTTGTTATACACATGCTTGATTGTAAATTAAATTTTATTTGTTTAAAACGTATTTGTACTCAATTGCTTAGTTATTTATAATAAAAATAGTTATTTGTAATAAATTTATTTAGTTGTGTGCATTTAACGTTTTTAAGATAAAAATTTTCTTTTTTAAAGAAAAATTAATCAAGGGATACCAAAAAAATTAACAACTCCTATATAATATAAGTTAACTTTATATTAATCTTAACAATTAATTAAAGTTCATGTTATAAAAAATATTACAAGAATGTAGTTGATATTTTTGTCAATTTAAAACATGATGAAGCGTTATTATTTTGAAAAACTCATTGTGTTGAACTGTGGGAATGTCGAGGAAAATGGTTCTGCCTCACACCGATATGACCTATGTCAGTTGTAAATTACTCAAATAATGTTAAATAATAATTGGTAAATGATTTTACCTTCTCATATATAAATATAGGTAACAATTAGTTAAAGAATCGATAAAAGCCTTGAAAACAGCTGAAGTTGAACATAAGAACTCAGAGAGAGACACGACCAATGTTTCCAAAGCGTTTTTATAAATAAAGAAGGAGAACTCACACTTTTTACAGTTAAATTTAACAAAATCACTTAAAAAATAACAAAATCTCAAAGTTTACTGATCTAGATCCAAATGACAGCTACAAAATGATATTAGATGAACTAAAATTTCTCTTTGACTAATATTCAGCTTTCAGTTCAACTCAAATAAGCAAACATAATGATAACAATATAGATTAAAAATACAGATAAACATAACAATAAAGATTATAAGACTCTTTAAAGTAATTACCATCCGATTCCAGTAAAATTAACTTAAATGAAGAAGTGCCTGTATAAAACCACAATCTACTAGCAAGAGAGCAGCATGGCATTATAAGAAATAATAATTGTATCACTAACCTATTAGAAAGCCTTTATCAAGTCATTATTTTAGTTAATCTAACACTGCTAGATTTTTCTAGACTGTTAGCCATCTGAAAACATTTTTTGCTTCAATGACTTTGATACTCTGATAATGAATCAGATTTCCTAAAAAACAAAAGACAAAGAAAACAAAAGGACAAAGAAAACAAAAGGACAAAGGGTTGTTCAATCTCCAATTCTCAAATCCGATTGTGACAATATCAAAACAACCCAACACATAGCTACTAAACTGGTATTATCAAAATCTTTTATTAGAAACTCAAAGCATTAAACCTAACTTCATTTGTGGAAAAAAAACAAAAAGAAAATCTACAACAAATGTATAAAATTATGCAAATATTGACAAACTAGAAAAAGAAAGTTTTCCAACCGATAATAATCAAATGAAAGATCGCTGTTTTAAATATATAGTATATATATATAAATATAATATATATATAAAAAATATATAGATAAAATATACATACATATAATGATGACTTAATTACAGGCCTATATCTTTATCATCAATTTAATGTAAGATTATTGAATCAAATATTCATGATGTAGTTATGGATCATCTAATTGAAAACGGTGTATTAAATGAAAATCAACATGGTGTTAGGAAAAATAATAACTGTGCTACTAATTTATTAAAAACATTATAACAAGATATAATTACAGATACTCCAGAAAATAATTATTTTATAAATAATTTAGATATAGATTTTTGCAAGGCATTTGATAAAGTACTACATGCCAGATTAGTAAGAAAGATAGAAACATGGCTACCAGTTATCAGCAGTGTGCCTCACGGCTCAGTCACTTTTGTTCTTAATCTTTATCAATGACCTACCTGATAATATCCAAAACTATATAAATTTGTATGCAGATGACAGTAAAATAATAAATATTATAAAATCGGCTAAAGATCCTAAAAAGCTGCTAGCAGATCTAAATATTTTATGTAATGATCATTAATCTGGTTAACAAAATTCAATTATGATAAATGCAAGGTCATACATATTGGCAAAAAAAATCCTTAAACCACATATGTAACGCATATTTCAGATACAAATCAAGATCACATTTTTGCAGTAACTGATTTTGAACGTGACCTTGGTGTCATAATTCAATCAAATCTAAAATGGGAATTACAAACTAAAGCAGCAATTTGTAAAGCTATAAAGCTACTTCAAGCTACGCCTATAGAGAACCAATTTACCTCAAACCACATATGTAACGCATATTTCAGATACAAATCAAGATCACATTTTTGCAGTAACTGATTTTGAACGTGACCTTGGTGTCATAATTCAATCAAATCTAAAATGGGAATTACAAACTAAAGCAGCAATTTGTAAAGCTATAAAGCTACTTCAAGCTACGCCTATAGAGAACCAATTTACATGTGATTTTAATAAAACAAAGCACACATCTCTCAAATACATAACAAATAGCAATAACAAACAATTTAAAATGCATTATTTTATAAAATCAGGATAAGACAAGTCTTATTCAATTAAACCTACTATTAGTAATACAATCAAATAGCTTTGTTAAATATATATATATATATATATATATATATATATATACAAATAGTATTGCGTACTAAGGTAAGCAATCTGACGTCATACTGAAATAGCCTGCTGCTGGGGTTTCAGTACATACATCGAGTGACAAATAGCCTGACTCGCAGTGGAGTCCTGTTACATCGACTGAGGGTTTGGGATGGGGAAGCAATCGTTTCATTCATCATTCTTCGTTTTTTTTTCTTCTTTTTCAAAAAAAACGGTATAGCTTAAGGTAAGCAGAAAAAGTGAGCAAATGCTTATCAAAACACGCTTTAGTATATATATATATATATATATATATATATATATATATATATATATATATATATATATATATATATATATATATATATATATATATATATATATATATATATAAATCATATTAAAATAATTTTGTCAAAAAATAT
The DNA here is from genome assembly GCF_022113875.1 of Hydra vulgaris. NCBI lineage: Eukaryota > Metazoa > Cnidaria > Hydrozoa > Anthoathecata > Hydridae > Hydra > Hydra vulgaris. Next base: position 4,999,354 of record NC_061162.1, read on the forward strand.
ACCTTCCCATTTTCATTTCGATAAAAATGCCAATTCGTTGAAAATGCATGCACATTAGGAATGAAAGGCTTTGCATCAGGATTTGGTCTAAAATGCTAAGTTTAAATATATAACTTATGTAAAATCATACAGGACTTTATAAGTACCTACAATAATATATAATACATATATACATACACACATACATACATACATACATACATACATACATACATACATACATACATACATACATACATACATACATACATACATACATACGCATACAAAATTATACACACTGCTTTGAACTGTTAATTGAGTAATTGTTTTTGAGCTAATACAGAAAATATGGAAAGGAAATAACATAAAAAGAATTTTATTTTATGAGCAGAGTGTTTTTTTTTCAATAGGGGTTAAAAATAAAAAATTTGTCAAGTTTTTTCTTCTTATTTCAAAAAAACTTTCATGTATATAATTAATTTTTTTAAATAAATTTAATGACACCATGTTACATTTTAAATAAATTTTTGTTTACTTGGATTTGAATTTGAAATTTGATTTGAACTTGAAATTTTAGAAAAGCAAATTTATTTTCTACTTTTTACTAAACTTATTTCCTATGACATTAAATTTCGTGTAACTAATATAACATATATATATATATATATATATATATATATATATATATATATATATATATATATATATATATATATATATATATATATATATACATATATATATATATATATATATATATATATATATATATATATATATATATATATATATATATATATATATATATATATATATATATATATATATATATATATATATATATATATATATATATATGATTTAAATGTTGACATCTTGTACGAGAGTATATATATATATATATATAAACTAATTTAAAACATCAGATAATAGGAATTCTCTCAATACTAAATGAATTTAAAACATCAGATAATAGGAATTCTCTTAATACTAAATGAATTTAAAACATCAGATAATAGGAATTCTCTCAATACTAACTTTAGTATTGAGAGAATTCGTATTATCTGATGTTTTAAATTAGTTTATATATATATATATATATATATATATATATATATATATATATATATATATATATATATATATATATATATATATATATATAATATAATGCTGAACTTAGTGTCACATCGAGCACGCTTGACATGGAACTCTTGGCTGCCATTGTAACCAACGTAATGGCAAGAAAGAGTCACAGCACTTTTTTTTATAAGAAAACATGAACGAAAGTGTATGCAAATATCTAAATTATATAAACTTCAAATAATGTAATGTTAAAACAAACTAAAACATATATAATTAATTTTTTAATTTTTATAATTAATTTTTTAATTTTAATTAAGTTTTACAGTTTTATTTGAAAACTGCACTGCGGCAAAATCTCCTTAATTTTAATTTAAAAAAATTATTTACCATTTTATAAATTTTTTGTTTACTAAATAGTGTTATAACCTTTCACAATCAAGACACCTTAGTGGCCGAAGAAGTTAGCTAAAAAAGAGTTTTTGAAGCAAAGTGCCATGGTTCTAACCACTAGAACTTTTTTTTTTTTTAAATCATTATTGATTTTTCTAATACAAAACAAAACACTTTTGAAGTTTTATAATTATTATATATGTAACATAAGATAAATATATAACATTAAGATACTATATATAAAGATATTATATAATATAAAAAATGAAAGGATAGCTTTAAGAACAATTTAAACAATATAATAAAAACTACTTATGAAATCTAAATTCAGTATTTGAAATAGATTATATTTCCTTATTTTTTTCTTGAAAAAATTTATACATGACACACCACGTGTCAACATAATTTTATACATAACAAAATGTTGCATCACATATGAACTTAATAATCATTATATTAATGTGATATTAAATTAATAAGAATCACAAAACTTCATTCCATTTAAGAAAAGAATTTTCTTTAAAAAAACTCCTTTCTTAAAACAAAAGGTAGTTTTAGAAGTAGTTTGGTTACTTTCTTTTGCAAAAATTTTAATATATGATGAAGACTTTTTTTTTTTTTTAATTCTGACACACTCCCAACAAGGCTGCCAGCAACCACTATTGTTTAGTAAGTTTAGTATATTATTTAAATATAGATTAATTTTTTATTTTATAAAAATAAATCTTTTAAAACAATTACAATTGTACAATTACAAACAAGTATAATTGATTTTATAAAAACAAGATTTTCAACAACTTTTTAATAAAATTTAAAAAATAATAACCATTAAAGATTGTTACATATGATCTACATACAGAGTGATTAGAGTATATATAAGTGATTAACAAATAAAACAATATTATAATTTTATAATTACAATATAAAAATAATATTTTTATAATATTTTATGATTAGTTATCACAAGATTATAATTTTAGTTTACATTTTTGTTAGATTTGTGTTCAATTCAAATTATGAAAAAACACACGCACGAATTTAATTCAGACGTCTTTTGAATGTTCTACGCTGACCAAAAAAAAACTATAATGGTTCTAAAAAGGTCTAGGATGTTCAGAACGTAAACTGAACGTACATTGCATGTTTTTTGTACGTGTAGTGTTTGCTGAGAAGTAATGAAATTCCTTTGGTATTTAATGGTTCAATTAACCAACTATAAACAGTAACTTGTCTTTTATGTTACTTTTTGCTATTACTTATCAAAAAATAAAATCAAAAGTAAAAACATTTATTTACATACAGAGGGTAATATACTATCTTTGGTATTTACATTATTGTCCAATACTTGTGGTAAAAAAAGCTTCCTTTATCTTATTTTCCTGATTCATATAATTGGTAATCTTTTAAGTCAATTGTTATCTTGCTCTATAAATTTCATCTTTTCAAGAGAAGCAACATTACAATGATGTGATAAAGGTTGGAGGTTGGCTGCAAGAGCAGGTCCAACTACGTTTACAATGCAATTTTGCACCTTGTCTAAAAAAAAAAGGGCATTATCGGAAGATCTGCCCCAGATATGGCAACAGTATTTCATATAAGGACGGGTTTGAGATTTATAGAGATAAAGAATAGAATCCTGAGTAAGAAAGTGCCAAGCATGAAAAAGAGATGCAATCTTAGCAGATGCTAATTTTGCAATGGATTTGATATATGGTTTTCAAAAAAGATCAGAAAAGTTAATCCAAGAAAATGAAGGGTAGATGACTCATCAAGTATTATTTATGTAAATAATTCTAATAACATTTTTTAAATTTTTAGTTTTTTTAATTAATTTTTAAAACTTAAAACAGCTACAAATATGAACTGCTGATAAAAAGTGGTTCACACAACAGGTACTAATACCTGAATAGTTAAAAAGTTGTTAAAGTTAATTTTATAATTGAATTATTTTATTTTCTAAACTTTAAAAAGTAGACAAATTTTATATATACATAAAACCTTTCCAGGAAGCATTTTTTTACATGAAAAATATATACCTTCATACACAGTGTTTTTTTCTTAAGTTTTTGTAGGTTTGAATCCACTGCTTAGTAAGAAATTTTTGATTTTTCTGTTTTTTACAATACAAAATAAAACTTTTTTTTAAATACATATATTATACATAATTTAAATATACAAATTCAACTTAACCTACTAACAATTACACTTACAGGTGTTTGTACATATTGCTATATAAATGAAATTTTTTAAGAACTCACTGCAAATAAAGCTATAAAAAACTAGAGAATAAAACAGCAATACTCAGAAGAAAAAAACCGAAGACTATACGAAACAGAAAATCTAAACAAAATAAGCTCAAAAAAATTCAATATTAAAAAAAAAATTGTTGTCAAAAAAATAATATACCTAAATATTTTACTCTTCTTGTTTTCTTAATTTTAGAGCGTTTGTTATTTTCACTACCAAAATTGATACAAGTCGAGGGAAAAAGTAGATAAGAATTAAACAAAAATTTTTTTTTATTCAATTTTTTTGCAACTTTTTTTAGTCAGTATATTAAGGAAATAGATTATAATTCGCTAGAAACACAGAAGATTTTTAAATTAGTTTTTCAAATGTCTTTGCTAAACTGTTTTTATCAGTGCACATGAAAGCAAGAAGACTAATTGCTAATTACTTGTAAAAAAAAAAATTTTTTTCAACAAGCTTTTCATGTAAAAAAGTGAAACAGGCCTTGAAATAAGCACCGGACATCAGACATTGTCAAGTACTTGTCCGGTAAAAAATGACATCTATTGGTCATTTTGTCCAGCATATATTTTTTGTGTTTTCATTTTCTAAACATTTTATTTGTTCCAAAATTATTAATACATTCAGTATTGTATAAACTTTATTTTTGAACTTTTTATTTTTTACACAAAACAAAATTGAAGTTGAACACACGACTGCATTTATAAAATACATCATTTTAATAATCTTTTCTTTCACTTAACATGAACTCTTCCTCAACTTTCTTTGTCGTCCAAGGGACACATAAAAACTAACCTTTTATATAGAAATTTGCTTCTAAACTGCTTGCGGGTTTGTTTTTTATTAAAAAGTTAATAAATAAAGTTCTTTATTTATTAACAAATGTTTTTTTTTTAAATTGGCTAATATTGCGCTTGTGGGTTGGTATCTTTTTTTTTAATTTTTTATTAATACTTTTTTTTTGAAAAAATGTTTTTTTAAATAAAATTGAAAAATATAATATTAATAAAAAAATATATTACATATGTGGTAGGACATGGGTGGAAATAAAAATGAAATATTTGTACTTTATGTTATTTTACTTTTATATAAAAAAATTCTGCTCCTTTAATCTGGAATGGCTTAATAAGCGTGAATCGGCATAAGTGCGAACTAGCATAAGTGCAAGGCGTTGCAAAAACTGTCACAAGTGCGAACAAGTGCAAAGTGGCATAAAGCCCATTCTCCATTCAGAACTTTTTGCGCTTTGGAGAAGCGGAAAAGTTCTTTGAGCATGCGCAAACAGTTTTTTAAAACCCGTTCTCCTATCAGAACTTTTTGCGCATGCTCAAAGAACTTTTCCGCTCCTCCAAAGCGCAAAAAGTTCTGAATGGAGAACGGGCTTAAGTGCGAACGGGCATAAATGCGAATTGGCATAAGAGCGAAATAACAATTTGCGCTATGCCAATATTTGCAACTTTATTCGGTGCACTTATGACAGTTCACACTTATACCAATGTTTGCAAACTCTTTTGGGTCACTTATGCCAATTCGCACTTATGCCAGTTCGCTCTTGTGACAGTTTTTGTAACTGTTTTGCACTCATGCCAGTTCGCACTTATGCCAATTTGCATATATACCAGTTTGTACTTACGCCATTCGCAATTATGCCAGTTCACACTTATGAAATTTGCGCTTATTCAGTCTTCCCTTTTAATCAGGAAATACTCCATTTCTTTAATAAGAATAAAAAGCTTGATTTAATTTCAAATGTCTTGATATTGCTAAATACCGTGACTCTGTAAAGAGTAAAAAGTAAAAAATAAAATATAGCAAAATTTGCATTTGCTAAAAAATTTAATATTTTATAATCTATTCTTTCACTTATGTGATTTCTTTCTCAACTTTTTTTTGTCATGAGTTGCAATGCCAATGAAATTTGTACTTTACATTATTTTACTTTTATATATAAATTTTTTATCTTTTAAAAGAAAAATATTCTGCTTCTTTAAACAGCCAATACTCCGTTTCTTTAGGATAAAAAGCTCGACTTGATTACACATGTCTAGACAAACGCATTGCTAAATATGGTAACTCTCTGATAAAAAGACTAAAAAGTAGAAAATAAATATAGCAAAAACATTTGCTAAAAACATAATCTTTTTGTACTAAAAAGTAGAAAATAAATTTTTTAATCTAAATTTAATAATTCCGTAAACTAAAGATTGACAGTTATTTTATAAATAAACATTGTGCACACCTGACAATCTTTAGTTTACGGAACTATTAAATTTAAATTAAAAAGTTTATTTTCTACTTTTTAGTACAAAAGATTATATTTTTAGCAAATGTTTTTGCTATATATTATTTTGAGTTAATTTATTTTTTAAAAGACACCAAAGCATTACATTTTTTTGAATTAATTTGCCCAGTTTTTATCATTCATATTAAAACGTTGCAATTAGTTATTAATTTCAATTTATTGTTTAGTATTTTTTTCTTTTGTTTTTTGTCTGATGGTTTTCATAAATTTCAAATAAATATTTTAACTTTTAAAACCCCTTTTAAATTTATTTTATGAAAATTTTAATGTAATAGTTTTTTTATAGAACTAGTAGACATAATTAAAGGTTCTGCCCTAAAATAACATATCAACATCATACATTACCAAAAATATCTTACATTGATCACATAGCTCTCTCAAGGAACACTTCTCTTCAGTATGAGAATTGTATTGTATTCCCTTTTTAATCTCAAAATATGAGTGATCATTTGCTAATGTCAATTGTAATTGGACTCAGCAACCAATCTCTCCTAATTATGCCTGGAATAATCAAATTTTTATACAATTATATGAGTGTTTAAATAACAATTTTAAGAGTTTTCACTTTACAAATAGCAATTACGACAAAGAACTTATTGAAATCTATTCTTTTATTACAAAAAGTACATCTGAGGCTCTTAGCCAACTTATTCTTGATTAAGGCTCTTATTCTTGAAAAAACAATCTTTATATTCAAAATCTTGGTGGACTCCCGAGTTAAGCAGGAACAAAAAAGTTCATACATTTCATTTAAAGAAATGGCGTGAGATGGGTTTCGAAAAAGATTTAAGCTCGCTCATGATATCAATCGATATCAAATGGCATGTAAAAATTTCTGCAACGCTGTTAAAAAAGCTCAAAACTTTTTCAAGCAATACACAAATATCGAGAAGCTAAAAAATACCAACCCAAGAAACTTCTGGAATACCTTCAGATACATAAAGTCTGATGCAAACTCAAAACTATTTACTATAAATAATAAAACAGACAAGGAATCAATCACTAAATAATTTGCCGATAGTTTCAAAAAACGTTTAAATACCAAAGCAATGATGCATACCGCTTCGAATTTTTAAGTTCCACCTTGTACCAAGTTTGATATGGTAATATTATCAGATGAAAATATTAAAATGGCTATCTCTCGCCTTAAATTAAACAAGACCAAAGGTACCAAAAGTTTAGAATCTCTGCATAACATTTAAAACATGCACGTTGCAAAGACCTAACAGAGTGGCTAAGGAAATTCTTTAACTTTATTATTAACCACAGTCAGGCCCCAAAATCGATGTCTACATCACTTATTATACCTCTTGCTAAATCTTATAAAAAATCATTAACTGACCCGAATAACTACCGTGGTATTAACAACATTTCAATCTTTACAAAACTAATAGAATATCTTATTTTAATAACCTGAATAGAGATAAAAGAAACTCATCCGCTTCAATTCCGTTTTACAAAAAACAGCTCAACTTACATGCCAAATTTGTTATAAGCGAAAAGATAAAACATTACAACAACAACAACTCACCAGTCTATCTGTTTCCTAGATGCTGAAAAAGCATTTGACAGCTGTAGCTGGGACATTCTATTTAAGAAACTATACGACATTAAAAAAGTACTGCTTTATATTATTAATACTATATCGCCATTGTATTATAAAAGCAGTACTTTTGTCACTTATCTAGGTTGCAAATCTTACCCATTTTATCTAACACATAAAGTGAGACAAGGATCGATTCTGTCTCCTCACCTGTATAATATATATATATACTCAAAGCCTACTTGAAACCATACAAAATTAAAGTATCGTAGGGACATCAATTTATGGAAATTATACAGATGTTGTAGCATGTGCTGATGACATCATACTTCTTAGTTCTACCCTGTTTGGAATTAAAAAGCTTATACCAGCTTGTAATATATACACTAACACAAATTGTATAAAATTGTATAAAGCAAAGGAAAATCTTTAAAGATATTCTTGAAGCAAATATTCGAAGATAAACTTATTTCCTTTCAAAAATGTAACTTTATAATAATTTACCTTGTACTGTATACAATGGGTGATTAATAAATATAAATAAATAAATTTAATGCTTATAGAACCAGTACTTTTTATTACACTATTAAATTTGTGTTGTTAAGTGACATTTGTTTTCGCGCTAAAAATTTTCGCTATTAAAAAGGTGTCTATGAAATTATTCCATAAAAAAGTTTGAAAAGATTTATAAAAAAATACATACTTATATAAACATAATTACGTGTAATTTACTTTGATAGTTTTAAAAAAATGTGTTTATTGTAAACATTATAATTAGTTTCTTATTTATTTAATAAAGTAATAAGTAAACTTAATAACTTATGTATTTAATATATTTACATAGTATTTAATAATTTTGTATTTTTATTATACATTTTTATTACATATTTAATTATGTATTTAGTTACATTATTTATGTACATTATTCAATATATTTACGTAATACTTTATGTATTTAATAGTTTTTTTTTTTTTTTTTTAAACATCTTTGTTTCCAACAAGGCTGCAAGCAACCACTAATTAGTGCTGGAAGTTACTGGAAGAGAAAAGATGAAGATTGTAGAGCAAGATAACGATTGACAGACGACTTAAAAGATTGCAAATTATATGAATCAGGAAAGCAAGATGAAGGAAGTGAATTATAAAAAACTGATGTTCTAGGAAAAAAACTAGACAAATAAGAGTTTTTGGAGCACTTAGTTAATACATTATTTAATATAATTACGTAATATTTTATGTATTTAATAGTTAACATTTTGCATAATATAGTAATTTTTAAAAAACGTAATATAAATATATTTTCCTTTTCAAATTTTAGTTTTTTGAGCTCATATTTTTTCTTTTTCTTTAAGATTTTCTTATTGATAGATATTTTATTTTATAAATTTTCTTTAAATTTTCAGCGCATTTTGAAACGCCAAGAGTTGTCAAAACAAATTGTGTGGTCAAGTTGTAAAAACAAAAGATTTTAGGCATGTTCAGGAACTTTTATCAGAAAACTGGAGTCTTTACCAGACAAAATGTCCGGTAGAAAAAAGTTCGCTATTTCAAGCCTTGAAACAATGCTCCAAAATCTTGTGAGCTAGTACATTAATAACTTACTGAACCTTTTAAATAAAAATTTTAGAACTTTTTTCTACCTTTTTATAAGTTTTTAAATACATTTTTTCAAACAGAGCAACTGTTATGTTTATTATCTCTAGTAATTCATTTTAACATTGGAAATTGGGCAATATAAAAGAAACAATTTCAGACATGCATCAAATGCAGTAAATACATTTCTTTAAAAAAATGTTATTCTTTTGTTTAAATTATTCCGCCATTAATTTCATAAAGTTCTAGCCTATATATAAAATTAGTTTCTTAATTATATGGACTGATAAAAATCGTGCATAAATCTCAAAACTTTTAATTGTTAAATCATTATAAAAGATGTTTTTTCAACTTTAAAAAAAGAAAAAAAGTTGTATAAAAATTTTATTAAAAAAAAATTTATTTACTTTTTTTAATTATTAAATTTTCTAATTTAACTTGATATTTTGTTACAATTTTGTTTCATTTTTTTGGGATTTTTTTTTTTTTTCTTAGTAAATTTGTTTTGCTTTTGCCGCGAATTATTGAAACGCTTTATAAGTTAAAAGATGCGAACTGCTTTGGTAAGTTTGTCTAAAAAATCACTTTAAATGGGATAAACAAGGTGTGCGACCGCACCCGCTTCCGGGAAGGCTTGATATATATATATATATATATATATATATATATATATATATATATATATATATATTTTATTTTTATTTTACTTCACCTCCTCAAGGCTGAGAAGACCACTACAGACGAGGAGGCTACTTTTTTTGTGGCTATAACCCTCTCTCAACTCTATAGCTCCGAAACACGAACCTTGACGAACAAGGCCGCTGCGCGGAGAAACGAGTTGAGCGCGGTACTACCAGGGACGTGGTGGGGATCGAACTCGGAACCACTCGTTTATGAAGCGAGCGCTCTACCACTACACCACTACCGCATATATATATATATATATATATATACATATATATATACATATGTATATATATATACATATATATATATGTATAAATATGTTATATATACATATATATATATATATATATATATATATATATATATATATATATATATATATATATATATATATATAAACTTCTTTTTATTGGTTAATGATTGGAATTATTAGGAAGAAAAATTTGAAACTGAATTTATATAACTTGCCATGATTCTCTCCTTTTAGTAGTGTTAAAAATTATGTCACAATTTAATAATTGGTCAAAATCAGTAATAAAAACAGCTTGACACATTTTATGCAAGTTGGGTAACCATTAGTAACCATTGCTAAGACTGCTGTTTATCAACAGGTTGGGTATTGGTAAACGTTTTTAGTTTTGAAAAGTCTTTTAAATTAAGGAATTACAATCAAAAATTTATAAGAATTTTGAGAAGGTAGACACAACAATTTTATTTAGTCATAAGTTTAACTATTTATATATTTATAAAAGTAGAGTTAAGATATCATACTTTACTCCCATTTTAAGGGTCCCGATTTGCTTTTATCACATTTTACTAAATTTTAAAATTTTCAATACTTTTTTTTATTTCTTAAAATGTGCTGTAAAAGTATTTTTTACTTTTTTTGAGGGAGGGGGGGGGGGGAGGTAGATTATAAGCTGATTTTTATTCAAAACTTGCTACATTAAATATTGAACTTTTTAAAAGAAATTAACACAATTTTAGTTTATTTATATTTTTTATAATGTGCTCATAATGGTCCAAAAATTGTTGTTAAAATTATAAAAGATTTCACAAAATTTATGCAAAAAAAAATTAATTATTTTTTTGCCTATTTGCACAAAATTATTTATTTGGGGAAACCTTTTTTTAATTTAAACAACAATTATGAAAAAAACCAGGATACACAACAATCTAAAAAAAAATTTGGACCATTATGAACACATTAAAAAAAAAAATTTTACAAAATATTGAGATTTACCTTGCGCTCAAAGCCAAATAATTTAGGGACATTTTGGGGCATTTTTCAGGGTATTTTGCTACTTGAGCATAAATATCAATATTTTTGGAATTTTTTTTTTTGTAATCATATTTTTTTAATATTTGCCCCAAACTTGGCTTCTTGTGTATTCGCATTTTAAATTTTTTTTTTTAAACACCCCTAATATTTATATTATATTTATCTTTAATATATATATATATATATAATATAAATATATCTCATATATATTTAATGTTATGAGAATGAGTAGACTAAAAAATTTAAAGAATTCCAATAAAAGGTAAATCTGAATAAACAATAGAAACAAATGCTTTACAAACTTGCATAATTTATATTTTATTTGCGATTTGGATAATTTAAAACTATTTTTATTGTTGTTTTTAGGACAATATTTATTTTCTAGGACTTTCTTTTATAGATCTAGCCTCAATATACCTTTAACCATATAGATGTCCAGTATCTTGATGTCTAACAAGATCAAATAATTATAGAATGCTGAATGACGCAGTCAGAAACTTAAACAGAAGAGTAAACTTTAAATTTTTGAAGAAGCTTTTATCACTAAAGCAGAATTTTCAAAAATAGAAAAAAAAAATAAACATCCTAAACTTCATTTTATAGAAAATGGTAATCAATGTATCATTTCAGATAGAAAAATATCAACTTACTAATCTGCAAAAGCTCATATCTTTATTGCAGCAATGTTTAGCCTACTTTGGACGCTTTGTTTTTATTCCAACTGTTAATTTGGATTTTCTAGCAGGCTGGCAGCCTTAAAATCAAAATCCTTTAATTTTTCCAAACATTGTGCACAGAAGCATTCACATAAGCATTTTGACTTTGAAAAAGATGACCTGCAGGGAACAGCGTAGAATGATCATCTTTATATTTACATTAAAGATAGCACATTTTTGAAGAGTGCTGTCCACACTTTGCAGCTAGTTATAAATAATACATTGTTCACACATTGCAGCTAGTTATAAATAATACATTTTTGAAGAGTGCTGTCCACACTTTGTCGCTAGTTATAAATGATACATTAAAAAAGCCCTCAATAAAAAATCCAATTAGTTATTTAAGAGAAGTTGTCAAAACTGCATGAAAAAGTGAATTTACTTCTTTAGAGATCAAGCCCCATATCCAGTACCAATTTTTCTTCAATCATATTGACTAGAACTGTCATTCTACCCAATATGATTGAGAGGCTGATCAAGGTAATTAATAATTTGCTGCAGTTAATTTATATTTTACATAATATTCATTAAACTATAACGATTCTCACAAACAATGTTAAATGAACTCAATATTCTAAATGTATATAAACTAAACCTTTATCATATTTTTATCACTTTAAATTAATAAAAAATTTTTTCTTTTATAAATGCAGATTTTTTTCAGATCAACATAGTGTGCAACACAGTGTGCAACACAGTGTGCAGCATGAGAGTTAAACATAACAGAATTTTTACACAATATACTTTATGCAGTTAAATACTTTTTGCAAAATATCAAAAAAGAGTTTTATCCGGAAGCCTAGCAGAGGTAGGACCCCTTTTTTAATTATGCAGTTCAGAAATTAATACATATTTTTATTAAAATCTATTCTTCAAGATTCAACCAGTAATCCAAAATCTAAACACGTATAAAAAAGCTTCTAAAGAATTTAATGTGCAATCATATTTATGGAGGATCTGGTAAGAATTAAGAGATGTCTTGCATATAGCACAAGATCTCACTAATTATCTTCAGTGTGAAAATATCACTGCTGTTGAATTCCTTTTTTTATTGGAATTCAATAAAGTGTGAACTAGATAAGAAAGACAGTGGCAAAGATTTTGAAAAAAGGAATAATCATTAGAAAATATGTGCTTTAAGAAAATTCACTGCTTTTTGCAGGAGTTTTTCTTTAGAGTTCTATTATTCTAATTAATTTTTATTATTCAGTAAAAAGTCCCAGAGGCCTTATAGAAATTGATAGAACCCTACATCCCTGATATACATACATTTATATATATATATATACATATATATATATATATATATATATATATATATATATATATATATATATATATATATATATATATATATATATATATATATATATATATATATATTCAGTAATCAAATTTATACATTTAAACCGCAATAATGCTGTAACAATAATTAAAAAATATATACATATACATATGTATATATTTAAATGTTAAATTATTTATTTGATGAAGAGACTTTTCCAGGAGTCTCTATGCTGATTTAACAGTTTATCGCATCGAAATCCGATCTTTAAATGCATTTAAAGATGGAGCGTTTACCGCGTGCTGTGTGAGAGAGTTCCAATGGACCGCAACTCGGTTTGTGAAAAAGTTTGATCTCTCCTCACATCCTCTTACGAATTGACGATCAAGCTGCTTGTCATGGCCACGTAGGTTGTACACCTCACGCCCAATTAGTTGGTGCTGTGGGACCATAAATTGAACTTCGTCATAGTTGTTGAAAATCTTGAATTGTTCGATTATATCACCACGCAAACAACGTTCTTTGAGGGTGGTTAGTTTGAGTACCTGCAGACGCTTTATTTTATCAAAATGGCTGATGGATGATATTGTCTTAGTGACGCGGTCTTGAACATTCTCAAGTAACTTAATGTCTGTTTCAAGATACGGGGACCAGGCTTAAATGGCGAATTCTAGATGTGGCCGGACATAAGATATATAGAGTGTGCGCCACAAGTTTAAGTTTCTACTGCGGAAAGCATTTTTTAGCTTTTCTAACATGCAATTGGCTGCGGATGCTGCTTTTTCAACTTGTGCTCTGACTTTCAGATCGTTTGATATGAGAACTCCAAGGTCACATTCAATAGTTGTAGTCGCAATAGTGTGGCGCATGCCATCAGCGGTTTCCATAGAGTAGTCATGTGATAAACGTTTATTAGGACAACCTGCATGCATCACTTTACATTTATCAATGTTAAAGTGCATGAGCCAAGTGTTTGACCATGTAACCGCGTTGTCAATATCTGCCTGAAGCGTTGTGTTATCCGATGCCAACTTTATGATCCCAATAATTTTGCTGTCATCGGCGTATAGCATTATCTTGTGAACGATACTATCAGGAAGGTCGTTAATAAACAAAATAAAAAGCAGTGGCCCTAAGACAGAACCCTGCGGAACTCCACTTGTGACGTTCTTCCACTCAGAAACGTGTTCTCCCAAGACAACACGTTGCTTATGATCTTTTAGCCACATTTTAATCCAAAGTAGCAGCTTTTTGTGAATGCCGTATGCTTTCAGTTTATGTAGAAGACGTTTGTGCGGGACTTTATCGAATGCCTTAGCAAAATCTGTGTAGATAATATCAGCACTGTAACCTTGATGCATAGCCTCGGTAAGTATGTCGCGAGCTTCAAGGAGGTTAGTCAGACATCCCTTTTTACGAATAAAACCATGCTGATGCTTGGAGATTAGATTGTTTTCCACACAGTGCGCCATAATATGTTTGTGAATTATTTTTTCCATTACTTTGCACGGTATTGAGGTGAGGGAGACCGGTCGAAAATTGTAGGCCTTAAGCTTGCTCCCTTTCTTAAAGATGGGAGAAATGTTTGATTTTTTCCAATATTCAGGTACAGAGCCAGACAATAAAGATTGTCTAAAAATAGAGTTGAATGGTATTGCAAATGCTGCTGCACAGTTACGTAATACACGTGGGTGGATTCCATCTACACCAATTGATTTAGTCTCTTCAAGATTATTTAGATGACTTTGAATGTCTTCAATTGTGAACCAATTTTCATTAATTTTACATGTTGCTTGAGTACGATCAGGAAATGTTGGCATACTGCCATCAGGTTCAGTTTCAAAGACAGACTGAAAATAGTTATTGAGGGTGGAGCAAATTATGTTTTTATCTGTTGTAATAATGCCATTGTCAGTTTCGATTGAATGAAGAGGATCTTTGACTTCTTGTTTACTTCTGACATACGCATGCACATTTTTTAGGTGAGATTTTGAATCTTTGACAAGCTTCTCCTCATGATCGGTTACCGCCTTATTTATAGTCTTTTTAACTATTTTGCAAGCAAGTTTATGTTTTACTCGAAGTGCTTCGTGTGTTTCGCGACCAGCAGCAATATACTTACCCCAGAGCTTTTCTTTTTTTTTGATAGTTTTAAGTACTTCTGGCGTAATCCACAATGGTTGATTTTTATAGAATGGTGAGGTTGTTGTTGGAATAAATTTATTGACTGCGTCGTTGTAGTTTTTAACTAGAATCTTGTAATTTTCATGCACAGAGCTTCCATTAAAAGTTGTTATCCAATCTATAGATGATATGCATGTTGATATAGAATTGTAGTCGGCTTTGCTCCTGATGAATCGTTTTTTCATCGGAGTAGTTGTTGTATTGTGCCCGGTTAAAGCAAAGAGTCCGTGTATCATGCAATGTGCTTGACCTCCTGGTGTATCGCCTAGATGATCTGCTCTAGTGATTTCTATGGAGCAGTCTGGTTTGTCAGAGATTATTAGGTCAAGCGTGCTACTAAAAGGGGCATCCCTATACTGTCGATATGTTGGAAATGTAACCAGTTGGGTAAGATGACACTCATTGAGACATTCTTGGAATTTTAGATCGGTTGGGTGCTTGTGGGCTACATAAGCAATGGTTGCTACAGCACTTCCTTCTTCAATGGATTTGTAAGACGTTTCTTTAAGATTGAAATCTCCATACAGAAGTATTGATGAACACCCTAGTTTTTGAAGAACATTTTTTGCTGCTAATATGGTAGCTAAAACAGAAACAAAGTAGTCATCATTGAAGTCGTGAGGGCGATAAATACAACCGATGAGAATGACATCTTCCCCGATTTCGATCATTCACCATATTTGTTCAATTTCAGGCGAGTTAAGTTGGACAACATTTGTTTCTTCAGCAACGACACTATCTTTGATGTAGATGGCAACACCGCCTCCTCTGCCGATTCTGTCCTTACGATGTAATTGATAACCGGCGATTGATGTATCAGAATCATTTGTGAACCAGGTTTCAGTAAACCATATGACGTGCGGTAACAGTGATGGATCTCTGATATTAGCTAGCCTGGCAACAAGTTCATTATGTTTATCTTTATTAAGTGAGCATGGATTATTGGCCCAGTAATAAAGTATATCAGAAAAATCGATAGTTGTTGGATCTCTAAGCAAAGCTTTAGTATGTTGTTGGCTGTATTGTGATCGCAAAGTTCGATTAGGTTTTGGTCGTTTAGGTTTTAATGCTTTAGTTTTTAACAATTTTCTGTCTGGCATAATTTTTTCGTCAGAATTTAGTTCATTGGAGAATAATTTTTGTTGATTTGGTATTGAGGATGGTATGATTTGGGTTAACGTAATATTACCAGGTACCTCCTTAGAGGAGCAACATGATAAATGTATTCTTGAGTTGTTTTTTATTGTATTAGTTTTAATTGTAGGATTTATTGGCGTGTACAAAAACCGGGGTGGTGATGAATTGCTATTGGACAATTTTAATTTTCTTAACCTCAGTACCTCTGATACCAAAGTAGTGAGTACCAGTAAATCTGTTGTTCTCTCGCGGTATTTCTTTGTTTAGATTGTTTCTTTTCGTGAGTAGCTCTTTCCTTAAACTGCGCTCTGCACTGGTTAAATCAGGTTGAATAAATACATTGTTAAAGTCTTTGCTTTTAACTAAGTTCTTGGCGAGTTTTAAAATTTCTTTTCTTATTAAATTTCCGTTTACAATTTCGACAATTAAAGGTGCAGGTTTTAGGGTACTGACAGATGTTTCAATAGTTTCATCTTCTTCGTCCATGTTTGTTAAGTTTTCCTTTTTTTGTGCATGATGGTGATGTTGTTTCGGTCTTATTCGATAAGTTCTTGATATGGATACATTATTATTTGGAGGTAGCTGCAGTTCACTTAAAAGATTGCAAACGAGATCGTAATCATCATTTTTTTTGTGTTCTTCTTCTGATTTAATTGATTCTTTTAATCCGTATAAAACTATGTTATTTGCTTTATGATCTTTTTCTGATTGAAATTTTGAAACTGCCATTAAACAGTTAGTTTCTTGTGCATTGAGTTTTCTTGATTTAACTATGTTGCTGAAAAGCGGAATTACAACATTATCTGGTTTCTTTGTTTCTATTGCTTTAATTCTTTCGCTTAGATCAATTATTTGCTTTTCTTGTTTATCAAAAACCGTCTTGAAAGCCTTGAACATAGATTTGATTGCTACTGCGAAGTGCTCTTGTTTTAAGACTGCAGCTTTTTGATTAGGGTCAGGTAGTGGAATTTCTGCCTTAGCACACAATTTGGTCATTAATTCACCAAAATTGTCAAGATCCAACAAATCGGGCAACATTGCAGCAGTTGCCATTGGATGGTCCAAGCTGATATTGATGGTGGGAGGGCTACCACGCTAAATAACAGTGGATTACCTCCCTGATGTAAAATATTTATTGATTGATTTAATATATTATCTTATTACACAGGGACTTATTACACAGGGACTAAAAAGTTTCAGTATGTTTTTTTCCGTATATACATATATAAATATATATATACATATATAAATATATTTACATATATATATATATATATATACATATACAAATATATATACATATATAAATATATATACATATATATATACATATATAAATATATATATATACATATATATCTTATACTGCTGAGTTAGGTGAGCAGTGTGAAGTCATACTGAAATAGCCTGCTGCTGGGGCCTTCAGAACATACATTGACTGACAAATAGCCTGACTCGCAGTGGAGTGCTGCTACATAGCATAACGGTTTTTAGATGGGGCAGCAACTGTTTCATTCATTATTCTTTAGGTTGGCAGTTAAGTTGCCATAGCTGAATGTTTAACCTAATTCCAAGGGCTGATATATATGCATGCATGCATATATATATATACATATATATATACATATATATATATATATATATATATATATATATATATATATATATATATATATATATATATATATATATATATATATATATATATATATATATATACACACACACACAAATCTTCACAGGAAGCATGTGTGGTCGCATGCCTTGTTCATCTACGCTTAAAGTAATTTTTTTAGACAACTTGACAACATTTTTAAATACTAAGCATTTTAAGAATAGGCGGCAAAATGCAGCTACAATAAACTAGAGAGAATAAAACAGTAATTCTCATAAAAAGAAAAATGAAGACTATACAAAATAGAAAATGTTAATAAAATGAACTAAAAAATTTAACATAAAAAAAAAAAAGAAACATTTTGTCAAAAAAATAATATATTTAAATATTTTACTGTTTTTTGTGTGTTTTTTTTCTTAGGGTATTAGTTATTTTCTACTACAAAAATTGATACAAGTCAAGGAAAAAAGAAGATAAGGAATCATCTATAAATTATGTAACACTAAATTTCACTAACAAACAAAACAAAAGAGATCAAAAGTTTACCTTCACAGAGCTTCAAGTTAAATGAAAAATCTAAGTAGCGCATTTAAGTTTAATAAAAATTGACACATAAGAGCTTAAAAACTCCTACTTCTGTTGTGTTTTTTTTTAATTTAGCGTTGCATAATTTATAGACGACCTTAGGTTTTTTTAATTGTTATTCAAATACCCATAAAAAGCCTGAAAATAATTATTTTATCATATCTAACTCAACTCGTTTCTCCGCGCAGCGGCCTTGTTCATCAAGGTTCGTGTTTCGGAGTTATAGAGTTGAGAGAGGGTTATAGCCACAAATAAGTAGCCTCCTCGTCTGTAGTGGCCTTCTCGGCCTTGAGGAGGTGAATTAAAATTAAAAAAAAAAACTTCTTGAGTAGATTTAGAAACCATTTTTTGACTTTTCATTCTATAAACAATAGCTTACTGAATGTAAAAATATATGACAGTAGTTAGAAAACACTTTATAACTACTTAGTAATTATAAAGTGGTTTCAAACCATCATGTATATAACAAAGAAAAGATGCAAATAATAAATTATTTTGTTCTATTTTTTTTGTAATGGTTTTAACCAGCGTTGTTTTTAAATTATTTTAACTTTTTGTTTCAAAAGAAAAAATTAGGAAGCTTAGTATATTATTAGTATAAAATAAACAAAATTTTCAAAACAACTTATATTTAGTTTATTTAATTTAAGCCTATTTCTAGAATTCTGTTTCAAAATTGTGTTTATTAAAATTTATTTACATTTAGAAAATAAATAACATTACTGCAATCATTGCTGCAAAATATGGCTTTAAATCATTACTGCAAAATATGGCTACTAGAGCGCAGTCAAATCAAAGGTTCCAGTTTTTAGATCAAAGAAATCAAAGAAATATGGTTATTGGTTGTTTGGATAAGGAAACTACATTTAAATTAAATATAGCATTTGAGAGAACCACAAAAAGAAATAATTTTTTTTCGCATAGCAAAAGTATTATGAAAGCATCAGTTTGTATCAGTTTGAATATAGATGCAGATATTTTGTCTGGTGTCAAGGAGGTTATAAATGACACACAGAGCAATGTTGATGAGGATCAGTTATCAGAACTTAGTGAAACAGCTAGTGAATCTGGTAGAAATATGATCAATTTTCCAATAGTAGCCAGAAAATGTGACAGATATGGTGTATCTGATGCTGCTGGAGCTGCTATTGCTACTGCTACACTTTTAAATTTTAGAATTATAAAACTATCATTGACCGTTGCAAGTTAAGGCCAAAGACAGATTCTTAGAGAAACCTTATCACAAGAAGAAAAATTAGCTATGTGTTCAGTAGGCCCAAAATCAATTTTCTATGAACCAAGGTGGAACAATTTACATTAAATGAGGTTGTGACAAATAACATTAGCAAAGACCAACAGCATCTTTATAAAATGTGTAAGGCAAAAGAATTATGTAAGGTGGTAAAAAGCCTTGGGAAAAAAGAGCCTAACCCATTAGTTCATTCTCAATGGCTGACAACAGCAAATCGTATACTTCATTTGTATGTTGCAAGCACTCTTCTGTCTAAGGAGCTTGTCATCCTTACTGATTACATTCTTCGAGTTTAAGCTCCAGTGTGGTTTTTCATAAAATTGGAGCCCCAATGCTATGAGACGCAAAACACTTGTGGCGCCTAATTCAGTTCTCTCGTTTTCTTTCGGAAAGTGATAGACTAGTAGTTGATAAATGAATTCAGAGAAATGCGTATTTTGGTAACCCAGAAAATATTTTGCTATCAATCTTGGCTGATGATCAAATAGAAATTAGAGATCTGGCAGCTAAAAGAATTAAACTTGCAAGACAAATTACAGTTACGAATTCTTCAAAAGTAAGAATGTTCAAAATTCCTCATCTAAACTTTGATGCAGTTGACTATTACAATCTTGTAAATTGGGAAGAACATCTGAGGACTTTAACACCTATACTGAAAGATTTAAGCAACAATTTTATTGATAGTGCTATAAAAAATATGCCAAAATTGATACTAGTTGACTTCCCATGCCATTCTCAAAGTGTAGAAAGACATGTTAAATTGGTTACAGAAGCAGCAGCATCCGTATTTGGAGAGATGAGAAGAGACGGATATATAAAAGCAAAAATTTTGTCTAGAAAGTATATTCCACATTTCATTCAAAAATACTGACTCACAAATAAACTAGATTATTCTATAACAAGATTTTTTTTATATATAATGCTCCATCGTTGTCTTTGAGCTTTTTTGCCTTGTGTTTGTATAGTACATAACTTTAAATAGCAATAACGGCCTTTTTTTATACTCTCGAGTCCTTAACAGAGGAGGGGGGGAGACTTATTAATTTTTGAAAAACTTTCCCACATACTCTAAGCTTATTAAGACCTCCCTCCCCCCAATTTCGTAACTTTTACTTGTTGTCAACAAAAAAATTATATCTAAAAAAAAAATTCAGTAATAATTGGCTTTGAAAATTAAAAAATATATACTAATAAGTGATAAATAATAAAACATTCAGTGTAAATCTCCCTTCCTTTTTTTCCAACCCCCCCCCCCTCCTTTGCCTTGTTTATTAGATCTGGAATAAAATTTCCACCCACCCTTTTAGTCTCCCCTCCCCCCTCCCTTCCCTTGTATTAAGGAGTAATTTTACATAGCAATAACAAAAAAAGCCTATTTTCGATTAGATGGCAGGAAAGGAAGGAAAAATAAATTTTGATTTTTTTTAAAATGTTTTTTAGATAATATAGCAACATTATATTGCTATTCAAAGTCATTTACACAAAAAAATTGTATCAATGACCTACCCTTATATATATATATATATATATATATATATATATATATATATATATATATATATAATATATATATATATATATATATATATATATATATATATATATATATACTAAATTTTTATTTTTAGTTTAAAACCATAGTTATTATGCATTAAAATTTAAAATAATAATTTTTACATAAAACAAATATTATTTTTGAACTTTTTATAAAATTTCACTTCTTTTGAGTACCAGGTTGACCTACTTGTAAAGAATTTTTTTTCCCAGAATTTTAGGGGCCGTATAAATGTTCGAAGGAGGGGCACCTCTAAAAATTTTTTTTTTTCAAAATTTTTTGTTTATCCAGTGATATTTTATTATATCGCATATGTTTAGAGTACAGACAAGGCAATTTTAAAAAATTGTTGTTTTTTGATGCACCCTAATATATATATAATATATATATATATATATATATATATATATATATATATATATATATATATATATATATATATATATATATATATATATATATATGAAAATATATATAAATATATATATATATATATATTTATATATAATATATATATATATATATATATATATATATATATATATATATATATATATATATATATATATATATATATATATATATATATATATATATATATATATATATATACCTTTCCGTCGCGAACCTGTATTTTCAACTGGAGGCAGACAAAGTTACGGAAAATATAAAAAATGGCTAGAAAAGTTTGTGAACTAATCCATTATTTTTAGTTAGTTTACTAAACTTTTAAAGTACTGTATTAATGTATAAAATGTCTATTGCAGTGTTTATTAAGAATCATCAAATTTAAAAAATATATTTTGAAAAAAAGAATAAAATACAATATTTTTCAGAATAATGAGTTGTAATTATTTAAAACCTAAATCACAAAAAAATGAACAAACTTTAAAATAATGCAAAGAAAAAAAAAGGAGAAAAAACATCATATACATCAAGTAAAAAAACATCATATACAATATACATCAAATAAAAAGAAAAAAATATCAAAATATACATCAATAATGTTATAAAAAAATGTACATAATAATTTTTTAATGTTATACAGATAACTTTAAAACCTTTAATGCAGGTTCCTTTTTGGACTTGGATGAGAAAAGCAAACAATAATTTTTAAGAAATATGTTTGATAATACTGTACTATGTTTTTTTAACATATTAAAGTTATAAATATCAGATATCATCATAAAAGTATTACCCAATGACTTTCTGCACATTTTGTTTTTCTCAATTTCAAAAATAATGAAACAAAAAAATACCCACTGCACACAGCAATCGAGAGGTATATTCAATCCACCGTGGTCTATAGTTTTTGTATAGTCTCCATATAACTGAAAATAAAATGCAGAATCATTAAACAAATC